>JBBYHQ010308983.1:0-17671 GCA_038382645.1 Spergularia azorica | reverse complement strand
GGTTATCCAGGAACACAAGAAAATGGTGAAAAGGTGAAAAAGATGGGAATCATTCCCCATAAGAATACAATTATACAGCCTTAATATTATTGTACTAGGTTCATTTCAAAAAAAAAAAAAAAAAAAAAAAAAATATTATTGTACTAGGTTTCAAATTATTCATGAGTTCCCTTTTAGACCAATATGTTCAATTGTTAATCATATTCCACATTGCTATGGGCCTATGTCAATTGATATAATATATAATATATTAATGAGATGCAGACTAGCAATTTAGTGACATGATAACTGGTAGCTAATTTGGTTGAGTTGCCACTTTTCAAGTCCACGGATTAGAGCATCTCCAATGGTAATATGAAGATGTAGTTTCGTTTGGTAAAACCGCCTACAACATCTTGTACCATTGGAGAATTTTTGTTAATTGTAGTAAACTACAACCATTTTGTAGCTTGCATTGGAGGGTTTGGTTTTAAAAGGTGATAGATGGGGGATTTTGCAGCGATGATTCAATTTTAAGTCGAATAACCGAGATGTCCTTGTGAAATATATAGAATCCTCGCAACTATTCTACTAGTATTGGAAGTTATTCTTCACATATGGGGCACTCCATATATTTGTAACACATTCTACGGAGTAATATCGTTCAATGTTCGCCGAACTTGAAAAGTTAATATCACAATTATCACCAATTAATGTTGTTGAAATATGATAAAAATGCGATGACATATTTTAACCTACACATCAAACCTTTTGAAAAGTTAATGACATTGCATCCAAAATTTCCTCTAGATAAATTTATGGAGCACTTCTAATTAGAGTAACTAGTAAGTATAAACCATTAGCTTAGAGATAAAACTTTACGTGAAGACTACGCTCTTATACAAGATTAATTATTACTTGCTCTCGGGCCTCACCTACAAATGTTGACAAATTTGAAAACCAATCGTGCAATTTGGACGGCCGTTATACTATTTATACACATTGTCGAAGGTATGACGGTACTTTACTAATCTTTCACATGATTAAATGTTGAATTTGTCCAAAAATATAGTACTCCATTTATTTCTTTTGTTTTTTACGTTTAATTTAAAGTTCTGTCACACATTCAAACAAAACGTAAATAATTAGAAAAAGTAGAAGGAATAATATATTTATCAGATTAGAGGCAAACATTTATTTATCGTTATAATTTCCACTCCATATAATCTTCTTTACGGAAGTAATATAATTTGGCTATGTATGAGGCTATACTACTCAATACAATCCGAAGAGTATGACTCAATTACATGAGTCACTTCGGGCACCTTACTTTACATGACTATATTCTACATTAATATGTACAAGACAATCCCAAATGAAAAAGGAATATTACCAATTTAATGAAATATTCACAATAAATCAGATAATCCCATTTAAAGAAAAAACCTCAACAAGAAAATGCATCTGGCCTGGTTTGAGAGGCAGAAAAGATTTAAGTCATGTATTTCAAAAAAAAAAAGAAAAGAAAAGAAAAGATTAAGTCATGTGACATGCACTACTATAATATTGTTTACCTTTTCTAAGCATATTATTTCCCGAGTAAAGTTTTTGTCTCACTTCATGTCTCACTCTGTGTTGTGTTCCGTCAACAACCGAACAATCTAGAAATCTTATCCACACAAATTATACATCATTATTATAGGCCTATTAAATAAGTCGTCAAGATTTTAACGAAATAACACAAACACAGAAAATAATAGAACGTAAAGTTGGACAAATGATCTACTCACTAACAGTGAGTCACTATGATAACACCTATAATTTTATTGGAATGATTCCCATTTCACTCTTATATATATATGGTGATGTGCCATAACTTTCACCACTTTTAAGTGACCCCAAAACTCTGAACTCTCTTTGTAAATTACCTCAAGGGAAAAAGTGAAAGTGATCAAAAAATTAACTGCAGCTCCAAACCTCGAAACAACACTAGATGAAAACAGAAACTGAAGCTTGTGAGATAAGCCAGGATTCAAGCCAATCTACTGATCAGCAGCAAGAAGAAGAAGAACTAAGGAGGGGGCCATGGACTCTTGAAGAAGACACCTTACTCATCCATTATGTTGCATGTCATGGAGAAGGTCGCTGGAATTTACTAGCAAAATCTGCAGGTAAATAAAACACCTACCCAACATCGTAATGCAATAACTTCCTCCGTTCTTTTCATTCATTACCATTTGGATTTGAATTTCTCTCGTATATTTAAATAAAACCTTAAAATATAAATAGAACTGAAACGGGTTTAAATGTTTCCGACACAGTGACAGAGTTGGCAAAACCTAGGAGTTTCCGTGTGCTGTCACAGACATAAATACCCAATAATTGTACAAAATCAAATGTATTAGCATGTTTTTGTGGTGTTATTATTTAACAAGGAAACTGTGGTGATTAAGTTGTTAATTAACTTGTTAATAATGATCTAATTAATATTTTTCAGGATTGAAAAGAACAGGGAAGAGTTGCAGATTAAGGTGGCTGAATTACTTAAAACCAGATATTAAGAGAGGAAACCTTAGTCCACAAGAACAGCTGTTGATCCTTGAACTCCATTCTAAGTGGGGTAACAGGTAAAAAAGAAGATCCATTACTACTTTGTTACATTCAATTAAATCAATCAAATGTCTATACCACCAACACTAATTATGTAGGCCCTGTTCTTTTTTGCATGCTATTTTTAAATCTATTTCTTTTAGTTTGATGTACTTTGCAACTTAGGACTTTCATAACTATCTTTTTAGGGTAATGTATGTTGATCAAGTGTCATTTTAAAATTCATTTTGACACATGTTATCTATTGTCACACTAGTCCAAAAAGAATAACGGAATAATTCAGTTCAGTTCAACTCCAACTCAGATGGTCGATACTAAGTCCTAAAACTCAATTATAATTGGGTTGTATTGCGCAGATGGTCGAAAATAGCAGCACATTTGCCAGGGAGAACGGATAATGAGATAAAGAACTATTGGAGAACAAGGGTGCAAAAACAAGCAAAGCAACTTAACATGGAGTCTAACAGCCAGGGCTTTATAGATGCCATCAGGTGTTACTACATGCCTAGATTGGTTCAGAAAATAGAGCAGAACTCAGTTAATTCAGCATCAGTTATGAGTTTATCTGAGGTGTCAGCTGTTTCCTACATGGAAGCATCACCTATTAAATTTGGTGATTTTAAGGACACTTCAACAAGCTCAAACACAACTGTTTCCCCTGAAGTTCCTGATCAGAACACAGGTGTTTCCCCTGCATGTGGCAAAACTGTAGATGACTATTACTTATTACACAGTTGCAGCTATGATGACATGGACCTTGCATCCACGTCTGCGTCCGATACACCGTTCTCCGTCTGCCATGTGGCAGCAGATCATTGGCTTGGAGATGATGTGGCAGAAGATGGTATATGGGACTTGGATGAGCTGTGGCAGTTTAGGAAGTGAAGAAAAAGAACATCTGGGAAGCTATATTTAGAAGGTGTTTATCATCTTTATCATAGTGGCAGGTTCCCTTTCTATAATAGTCTATATAAGATAGATCAGTAATTGGGTTCTTGAATTATAATTATAAGTGAATGAACCCACCTAGCCCTCTTTTTTTGACATAGGCCTTTGGTAAGTATGATAGTTAATCTATGTTATCAGCATACTATTAGGGTTCAATCCCGAACTGGTAAACAGCCGATAAATAAGGATCGAGTCCTGCTTTGTCGCCTTGTAAACTTGTAAAAACCGGTATGTATGTATGTATGTATGTTTTATATGGTTATGTGATGGTGTACATTAACCTAGTCTTTGTATTATGTTATTTTTAGACGTGTAAAAATCCTTATCCGTAAACTTATTTCTTTTTCTTTTTGTTAGTGGACTCCCAGTGAATTATTACATACAGCAAAATGATGATTTGCAGATGGACCTATTGTAAGTTGAAGAAGAATGGAGTGGTTAGATTATAGGATTGATGGCTAGTAAATTGACATATAATGAAATGATGAAAAGTGCAAGACCTAAGTATGCAATAATTGAATCGACGGGAGGGATGATATGCTCGTTGATTAGAAGACTGCAGGGGAAAGTGGGGGCCCTTTCACACTTTGCAGGGAATCAAATGACAGTATAGCTGGCTCTCTGATGTAGAGATGTAGAGTATACTTGTGGAGGACACAAGCTAAGCCCAATAAATATGTCAAAACTACAGTCGATTTGAGTTCGTATGACAATGATTTAATGAATAATATTAGATCATATAATTCGACTTCTAGCATTAAATTTCAGGGGTGCTCCATAAGCGGATACTCCGTGTATAGCAATGTTTTCTGTACATAGGAGCAGCGGAAATGGGGATATGAGGATCCAAACCGAGGACAACCACCAGGCATGTTGATATTCTAACCACTGAACAACTTGGATCCTCATTGGATATTTGGGTTAAGCAATGTGAGAAATGGGTAAGACACAATCCGAGAGAGATCAAAGTAATATTCAAAGCTTAGAGGAAAAAGAGTAGTTTAACAATTAAGGGATCGATCTTTACAATATAGTTTGTGTTCGAATCTTTATATTTGCTCCATAGTGTTACTTGCTCGCTTGCAAAAAAGGTCAACATTCAAATTTTGATGACTTTTTATTTAGAAAAAAAAAAAGCAAGTTTTGATGCCTTTCAAATTACGTGTAAAGGCAGAGCATTTCATTACATCACTCTGCTTACGCCCACTAAAAAACGAGAAAAAGAAGCAGAACTGTTATAAAGAGGGAACTTGGATGTTCGAAAGGCCAATATGAAAAACTAAATAACCAGTCGACACTTGTATTACAAAACGGAATATAACCACTGATGTCACCAAATGTCGAAAACTCACCTAGAACTCCGATTAGATGTATGAATCTTACAGATATAGATGAACCATACGTATTTCTATACAGAACTCAACCACGGTAATTAGAGGTTTTGAGTTTGATCCTTGTCACCTCATTATTAAAGCTTATTCCAGTTATTCGACTCTAATCCAAACTAAATTCCATGAAAGCTAAAACATCCCCACCTAATTGATTTAACCATTTTACATAACTTGACCACAAATTCGCAAATTTAGGTGCTCTTATGTAGAGAATCAACTGGATCAGCAATGCTTAGAGAGGCGAAAAAACTTTAGAAGCTATGAATCTGATAATGCCATAATCCATGTAATCAAGTTATCACTATTTCACTTGATAAGATTCCCAGCCTGCTGTAATTATAAGCAAAGTTTTTACCGTGTTGCCACGTAAAAATTCTCCGATAGTAGCTAAAAAACAAAAACCCATCTACCCCAAAATTTTGGAGAATTCAAATAAGTATATATACAGTCCACATGAATGATTCTAACTAATCTTCTGTTCAACTAAAGCATTAATTTAATGCAAAACAGCGTTTAAAAGTAATTAAGGATAACTATTGCACAGATAAAAAGCATGTAAGAAAGTTGAGAAGTCGTGCCACCATACACTTGGGTGTAACGCACAGTCGTGTGCATATTCAACGTAGTCCTAAAGTGATGGCAACTGTGGAACAAGATTACAGGAATATTGGAAGTCCAATTTCTTCCTAAAGTCTTTGACGAAGTAAGTGTTTTCAAGAATTTGCCAGTGTAACCCTAGAAGGAGCTTCAAATTGGAACTTCTACTCTCAAGTCTCGAGGAACAATTTCTAGATGAGGAGCGTGTCTGATATTTAGAAACTTTCTGAAGTACGGTCTGTTTGGCGAAGTTTTAGCTTCTAGGTCTCACTGTAACTGGATAAACATGGATTATCATTGCATATAAGCGTTCTCGTCATATTCAACAATAACGAGGCCTCAAGTAAGCACCATTCGGACGACAAGTCAAAAAGACCACAACATAGATACAAAATTATGAAGGGAAAGAAAAACCCATATTCTATTCGAATGAACATTCAAGTAAACATAAAAAATGTACAAAAAAAAAAGGCTTATCTGGAATCACCAATCTATGGAATGCAGGCATACAAAAACGGAAGACTTTGAACTAGTATGACAATTAGATTTCCATCAATACAAACGCCATAAACTCACCTTATAGGCACAGTGTTAGATTAGGCACCTCCTACTTCCCAAACTTGTAACTATCCCTTAATGTGACAGTCCGGTTGAATACCAATTTCTCGGGCGTGGAGTCCGTATCAACAGCGAAGTAACCTAGTACAGAAAACCAGAAGAAAGGTTACTCTAAAATCAAAAAACAAATTATTATTGCAGGATTCCTTCACTTGTACTATCTTTAAAAATAGTTCGTAAAATGAATAAGTTCATAACAATTCTTGTTTGATATGTCAAACTTACAACTCCTATTTCATGATGACAAATTCTGAATCCACTTTATATAATTTTCACTGTGTTACTACGCTCAGTTGAGGACCTCTACCACCCCATACCACATATGTGGAAATCAGGTTAAGACCCCCTGGCATCTAGATTCTAGAACTATAGGCTCCTTACAGATTCTTTTTTTTTTTCCCTTCTGAAATATCCTTACAAGTCTTTCAGGCAAGTGCTTCTTGCTTAAAAATTTAGTATCATAAAACCCCTCCAAATCTCTGTGATTTTCTCCTTGGGAACTGTGACTCAGTTTTGTGAGTAAACGAATCCCTAAAGGGAAGATCATAGAGAAATGGAGGGAGTATACATTTCTAAAAGGCTAAAAAAACCCCATAAAAGATCACCTGGGTTCACATCAAAGAGGTTTAGCATTTGCCTCTCTCATTTCTCACCCTAGAGTACTTAAAAAGACGGGATCACAGGATCAGGTATCATAACTTACTACTTGTAAATTAAGCACATATCCACATTATAAACCCACGGACTTGGTTAGGAGTTTAGGGCCACAAGATAAAGTTTGCTGCAACGCTTGAGAACAATAGCAGTCAATGTTCTCAATCAAAGTTGATGTTATCACCAGCAGACAAGCATCAGGCGATGCATATGACCACAGTCCTATCATTCCTCACCCTAGAGTACTTAAAAAGACGGGATCACAGGATGAGGCACCATAACTTACTACTTGTAAATCAAGCACATATCCAAATTATAAACCCACGGACTAATTTAGGAGTTTAGGGCCATAAGATGAAGTTTGCTGCAACGCTTGAGAACAATAGCAGTCAATGTTCTCAATCAAAGTTGATGTTATCACCAGCAGACAAGCATCAGGCCATGCATATGACCAGTCCTATCATAATGGCAGTTGAAAGAAGTGAAGTCCATTCTTTTTCTTTTGTTGGTGTGCAGTTCAACAGAAAAGAAATTTCCCTCAGTATGTGAAGTAATGTAAATTTGATGGCTAACTTTATTAATTAGATGCATCAAGAATCAACAAATTATTGTAACAGAAAGCATCACCACAAGGTTCAAACATACCAAGACGTTCAAACTGGAACCTCTCACCAAGTACAGCACTCCGAAGTTCTGGAACTCCGTAAGCGTCAGGTATGACAACTTTGGAATTGGAATTCAGATCACCAAGCCAATCGTCAAGTTCAGCAGGATTCTAAAAACACCAGTAAACAGGTTACTAAGCTTCATTGGCTCAAGCAAGAGGGAAACAAAGTAGAGCAAAGATATGAACCTCAGAATGGAAGAGTTTCTCAAAGAGTCTGACTTCCACTTTGAGTGGATCAACACCTGAAGAAGGCTCAGCAACCCAATGAATGACCTGAAAATAAGAGGCTAGATAATCAGCCATCTTCTCTGAAAATAAGAAGTAAAACAAGGACTCATAATAGGTAGCCATTAGCAATAAAGTCCAGTCCCATATCTCCAGATAGTAGTAATTTTCAATTGACTACAGCAATGAGAGAGACGCTGTACGAGCTTGCATAGTCTAATAAAAAAAAAAATTAGAAATAAGCCACAAACTCCTATTCAATGGAACCACATATTAGTTAGTCCTAAAGCAATGTGCAATGCTCAAAGGTTACCAAGTCCCAGCTAGCTGGAAGCATATGGATCACCAATCCAGCTGAATTACCCGAAGTATCACAGACAAAGTTAAGCACGCTCAAGGAAAATTTATGCAGAAAAGTCGGTCACAATTTTAATCAGTCCGCAATTTAGGTTGACGTCCATAAGCTGCAAGAGATGAAATACTTAACTCCTAGACATAAATAGTTAGCACAGCAAGCACAACAATACTTTCTAGTAAACTAGTCGATAGTCCTGTTCTGAAGCAGTTTAATTTAGATTCAAGTGGCCAATGCAACAGTCATATCTGAAAGAGACAACAAACCTTTGGTTTTGTTTTCTTTTCAGGGTCATACTCAGCTCGAACTTCAACAACTGTCTCATTATCCTCACCAAGGACTACGTCTGTGCATCTAATTGGATACGCATATCTGCATTTGTACATAAACGTCAAGACAGGTCGCCGATTTGCAAGCACGACATAGCTTTTAGGTTTCTTTTTCTTTCTTTTTTTTTTTGGAAATGAAGCTTTTAGGTTTCTACATACCTCAAGAAGACAGACTTCCCAGGGGCAAGCCCATAGTAATCTTTTGAATCTTTCATCCTAAAATCAGACCTTTCAATATACAGAACTTTGGAAAACGGTACCTGACATGAAACCCAGAAAACATGCAAAGGTAGTCACCAACAAAGAACGAAAATAACTTAACTATAAAGTATAAACCAATGCAGGCCGATTTTGGAGTGTTACTCCGTACATTCACAATCTCTTTGGATTCAAAAAGACAAGTTTATCAATCGCTGACCTTATAGTATGACGCAGCATCATCGTCTTGAGCATCTGGCCATTTCTTTGCATCAAGATCAATCACTTTGCCAGCTTCTAGATTGGTGATAACAACCTAAAACGAGAAGCTGATAAGACACATAGAGAAGTCATATCGCTACAGGAAACCAAAATACATGACTACACACCTTTAATGGATGTAGGACAACCATTGTCCGAGCTGCTGTTTTATTTAGCTCTTCTCTTATAAGATACTCAAGTCGCTCCAAACGAATCAAACTGCTATCACTGTAATTAAAAAGATTCCGACATCAAAAAAAAGAAAAAGGACCATATTTTCTACTTCCACAACATAAATCTTTTGATATCATGCATTGTCCTCTACTAAGGAAACTCTCCATGTTATCAGATTCTCAAGAATTGGTTTAGGAAGCATAATCGTAATCACATGCACCTAAAATCCAAAGACAACGCGTTTCCCCGCAGTAATTTTTGAATTTGGAGTTCGACAAAAGACAAAAAGCCTCACCTTCTAGTGATTCCAATTCCCTGAACAAAAGCATTAATAGCCGTTGAAGTCAACCCCCTACGGCGCAAACCAGCAAGTGTCATCAATCGTGGATCATCCCAACCATCAACATACTTCTCCATAACAAGGCGATTTAGCTGTATACCACATTGAAAATATGATCTGTTAAGTTGTACATCTGAAGGTAATGAGACGACTTCGATGCCCAAAACTTGTTAGTAAACTTACTTTACGTTTCGACATTACTGTGTTTGTAATATTCAGCCGTGAGTACTCCCATACATGTGGCATGTAGAGTCCAAGTGCATGCAGTAACCAGTAATACGAAGCCCGCCGCGTCTCAAACTCCAAAGTGCACAGCTGCATCAGAAACATATGCATTAGATTTAAAAAAAAACCAACAAATTTTAAGAGATGAAAATTTTTGTCTCCACTGCCAGCTTCAATATTCAACCATCGCTTGCTGTATTCAAAAATATATCAAAATATTCGGAGTTCCTAAGCAATCCCAAGGCCCAAAGCAATATAAGTTTTATAACTAAAACTAAGAGTCACTGTTTGATGACCAATTTTCTACAAGATATAGCTATCGGCATTCCAAAAAAGGCGCTCCTGCAACCCTCTCTGTGAGAATGCACAATGACCCTTAAAAGTTAAAAGCGTGAACTCAAAAAATATGTCAGCCCCAATACTCTCTTTAAGAAACATATCGGAGACCACAACACATTTGCATAATTCTAATACAAAATAAACATTAATCACAGTTACACTAGGATAAGAAGCCCTGGAAGAAAAAACAGGTTGAAGACTGTTGGCAATTGATCTAGAAGACAAACAACTAAAAACCTATCTGGCAATCTGACACTTGCTATGTCATTCTAAAGACAAACAACTAAAAATCTATAAAAAAAATAAAATAAATAACGTTCCATTTCATTCATGCGTAAAAGAAGACAAAGACATCAAAACTAAAAATCCCAATTACACATGAAACAACTAAGCCACAGGAGCTAAAGCATCATAACTATAACCCTCACAGGAATAAAGCTTGGCAGAAATAATAGCATTGGTTAGCTACATATATGTACACAAGATGTCAGATTATCACAGATAGTGTTGAAACAAACTCATAAAATAGATAATACGCACCGAGTGAGTGACATTCTCGAGAGAATCCACAATGCAATGAGCGTAATCGTAGCTAGGGTAAACACACCACTTATCTCCAGCCTTCGGGTGAGGTGTAAACTGCAGGAACGAGAAAATTACGAGGTTAACATGTAAATACCAGTTTTTATCAAAAGTCAAGATCCATACGAATGTTCCACAGCCCTTGCCTTAATACGGTATGCGATGAGGTCGTACATGTTAGGGTTGTCGCTCTGCATATCCTGCTTCATCCTAAGAGTTGCTTTACCTTCCTCTATCATTCCCCTTCTCATTTCTTCAAAAAGCTTTAAGGATTCCTCTACTGGCCTGTCTCTCCAAGGACTATTCATCTTTTTCTCTCTGAACTCCTTTATTTCATCACCGGTCTGCAACAAAAGAATAAGTTGAAAACTTTACAACCTATCACATAAATAACATCGAAAGACTCCTTCGACCCACATCAAGCCATTACCATATATAATGGTTATAGTATACATCAGAGCCAAATTGAAAATGGGAGAGGGGTATTTATTGACACTATATTGTGTTGAGAGTACTTGGTCAATTACAACAAACGCCAGAATACTCAAGTCATTAGGTAAGGGTGAGGACAGAAGGGAAACAAGCAGAACAGGAAACACCAACCTGATGGTCAACATATGCATGACCCCTCCTAATAAGTTCAACAGCCAGATCAAATAAATCTTGGAAATAGTCACTGGTGTAAGTTATCTGCAAATTGATAAAGAGAGATCAAAATTCATGACTACATATCCTGCTAGCCACACAGCAAACAAACATAAAATAATAATGATACTATACCTTGTGAGGCTCCCATCCCATCCATCTAACTATCTCCTCAATATGATCTATGTACTCTTTCTTTTCAGCCTCAGGATTTGTGTCATCATACCTGAATGGAACAGCATATATGTCAGATATCAACTACGCGTAAAATCATACCTACACCAAATTATTCACTCTATGGTTGCCAAAGTGACCATACAGCAGAAGACACTCTCACAAAGACCTAACAATAGACATAATTGATTGTTGAATCTTATTGTGAGGGCCTTCAAGAGTAATAATTTTGACAAGAACCTTTTCACAGACATTTGCATTGACCATCGCAATCCTATTATGATGACAATCATACCAGGATAGAGGGTACTAAAAGTATAAAACTAACAAGGCAATTTCCAGACAGGAGAGTCTTACGCTAATTTCTTTTCTCATCTATATGACTATCCACCTAATTAGTCACAAAAGCCAGCAGCTAGAATCACGTGCAACAAAGGAGTCAAACATTTTATTTACAGTAGTAGTTCGTCATATTCATACCAGAGGAAAATAAAGAGGGGCACGATACTTCCTAGAAAACAGAAAGCCTAAAAACTCATTAAAATACTCCCTCTGGCCTCCGCCCCTTTGAGAACACTCCAGTTACATCTTCAAGAAACTATTCAAATGAACAAACTATCAGTCTGATATTCTCTCAAGGCCCCTACTCTGCCCAAGCAACTAACTCTCCCCCCTCCTCCCCCCCCCCCCCAAAATCTCCTCAGCCACTGCCGCAAAGCACTGAAGCCCCTCCTCATCACTGATCCACAGTTCCAACCCCTGCAGTCCAATCCCAGACGCTGATCCACCATCTGTAGCCTCACTTCGTCCTTGATCCGCCACCCATGACGATTCCGTTTCCTGAACCCTGCAGCACATATGCAACCCACCCTTCCTTCCCCACGTCAAGCTACCCGCAGCTATAGACCATCTCTTTTCTCTCCTTTCGACAACCAACACCTTTAGCCCATCATAAATAGCATATAACTTTAGACCAAGATTGATCAGAAAATGTTAGATTGAGGTGGGACTGTGAGTAAATTGGGGAGGCGCGAGACTCTCCTAGCTCTCCGAGGTAGCTATAGGGGTTGGTAAGATATGTGTGAAGTGGCCCGGGCTGTGTTGGGCGGCATTTGGGAGTTCTGCTGTTTGTGCGAGGTAGCTGTGGGTAGGGATAGAGCATTTGGTTGGGGGGAGGGATACTGCCTGAATTGGAAAGGCTGTGCAGGTGTTGGTGGATGGCTGACGGACGATGATGCAAACGAAAATATATTAGGTGCAGGAAGAGAAAGGGGAAGTGGCAACTAGCAAATATTAGAATCCACTTTGTTTGATGATTCCGTAGAACACATATTTTGTTTCGGAACCATCCAATGGGATGGAGGGAGTACTAAATAGAGAACATTATCACCAATAACTGACAATACTTTGAGCTCATATAGAATCCATTTTAATATAAGCTAATCTACATTCATGAACTCTGATTTAGGTAGGGATAAAAAAAAATGCTTAAATGCACACCTTAAATAGCAATGTCCACATCTGTCCTTCGCCAATCCAAAATCAATATACATTGCCTGTAACAATATGGCATAAATTACAAGTTGCGCATTCTATAACACTGTTGTTGAAAGCAAACAGACCACAGGGATTTGCAGGTTACCTTAGCATGACCAATGTGAAGATACCCATTAGGCTCAGGTGGGAAGCGAGTAAAAACTTTCCCCCCTGTCACCTTCAGATGCTTTTCAAGAATCTCTCTTGTATTACAAGCCCTCAAGATAGAGCTATCACTGAAAAAAACCTCAGTATGGACCTGAAATGTGTAGATTAAGCAATCAAATCATCATGGACGAAGCACATATCAAAAGAAGACAGTACTCCCCACAACAGGATCCATGTTTCTCAACACAAATAATGTACACAGCCGGCAGCCTCCTATAAGCTTCTCCATCCAGCGTAAGAAGCGCACTTAACCATCTAATCATATATCATTGAGACATTGACAACAATGCTGTCGAAAAATCTAACTACTTAGTAATTTTACAAAAGTACCCCCTCTATTACATCCATTTCATTACAATTGGGTTTGGCACAATCATGAAAGAAAACCTTGCCCCTCACCTTCCCCAACGGGCACCCACTCCTCAACTTCGCCAACCACCCACCTCAAACTTCACCACCTGTTACACCAAAGCCACTACCACTGACCTAATTCAGACAACACCGCTACAGCTCTGTGGTGATGTCCAGGATTAGTACTAGGTTGCCAGGGGAGAAGAGGGGGATGAAGATGAAGGTTTTGGACGATTAAGGGCAGATTTAAAGCTTCAAATTCAAAACTTATAAATAAAGAGAATTGAACTAATTTTCCAAAGAAAGAACCAAATAGAAAAATAAAAGAGATTGGGGGAGTATACACAAAACTAATCTGTTAGATTTCTGCTGAAGTTGCAATGTGGCCAACATTAAGAAAAGGTATCTTTCAGCTACCTTAAGATTACCCTCTGGTGAAGGGAAGATAGTGAATGGGTTAACTTCTTCTTCAGTTGGCTGAGCCGGAGCCGCGGTAACAGCCTGATCCTACAGAAGAGTGGAGCAAGATAAGCAAAGGGCACAATGAATACTCTTCTCTACTGCATAGTGGCAGTTGACCAGTCTCACCTTAGCTTTAGCTGGTTTTTCCTTCTTCTTTTTGACTGGCTTCTCATCATCGGCAGCAGTCTTTTCACCGACTAACTCACACAGCCTTGTGTCTATCACTTGCTGAACAAGCAGGAGACATAATCAACATCTTATAGATTAAGAGTTATTATGAATAAATACCACCACAGTAGCTGAAGTCAAAACTCAATGTGAACCTTGACAATCTTTGGATTCGCCCAAGGCTGTCTCTCACGGAAACGTCTAAATAAATCACCTAGTCATAAAAGAAAGTGACAAAGCGTCAGCAGTTACACAGAAAAGATGGAACAATAACAAAAGCGAGACTCATGGATAATATTCCAATTTCCAGCTACAAGACCTCTTTCTCGGAATGCAACTATCCCCAACGCTCAAGAGAGAGAGAGAGAGAGAGAGAAATGGAAATCTCTCCCTCCCTCCCCAGAGCAAAACCCCACTTTCTCTTATGTGCTAAAGTTACGTAAACGAAGGGAAATATGTATGTTTCTCCGGTAGTTCTCCCACTAGCGTCCCAAAATATCATATGAAAACACAAGCTATGATATATACTGATTCATACTGGCAACAGGACTAAAATATTTTGGCAAGGCAAACGGATCCATATCAAACGCACCAAAAAACTGAATGTTTCACACATATTCACAAACGAACGAAAAAGATACTGCAAACATCTACTATAGGTCTTCAACAAAGTTTAGATCTTACCACCTGTATCCTTTCACTGTCAGAAATAAAAAAGCTATCCAAAACTGATGCCATTTTGGAGTAAGATTGACCTCCCTATATGTGAAATCTGTTTTTTAACATTTTATTTATTTTTGAGTCTATTAATAACTATCACTCTATTTCGCAGGTCCAGGTCTTCGCACTACTTGATCTTCCTGACTCTGCAGTCTGCAATTATAGTAACTTCAACTAGGTTGGTAATGTACTTTTGTGGTCACTGAACAGTGTTATCTGGACAGCTTATATCGCATGCCAAATCCTTGCTAGAGAACAGAGAAATGTAAATGGCTACATGCAGCAGCAACTTGACAATCTCGCCTCCAAAAAATAAAATAAAAAGTTGACAATCAACAATGCCAATCAAACACCAAACTTATAATGAATTCATCATGATGTAAGTATATCTAATAGGCACCCTTACAAATAGAGGCCTAAACTTACAATGTCTAAAATGAAGTTGGATGCAATCTAAATGGAATATCTGGAACGTATACCTATAATTCTTTTCAATAGACAGTTACAAAGTCGACGGTTTTTAGTTTTTGGCTCTTAAACCTACTTTCAAAAATTACGACAAATCAAATAAAGCCCACCCATCATCAACATATAATGAGCATACTAACCCTGTGTTCTATAACGCAGCTCTAAAATCGTCTCTTTGCTCTCTTCAAAGATTTCACCAACGATACTCTCAACCTCCTCATTAGAAACTTCAATCCCTGCAAACAAAAAACAAAAAAACATCAACATACAAGTATTAAACATGTAAGAAAATATATAACATAATAATTGAGAAATCCTTAACAAATAACCAAAGAAAATTTCGCAGGGAGGACGGGTCTCATTACCAACTCCGCAAGCCTTTTCAAATTCACTTGCGTCAAATTTCTCAGGACCAATACTTGAAAAGAAAGCGATAGCAGCATCTAGCTGAGCCGTCGTTTTAATCTACACAAAAAAAAACATAAAGCTTATAAAGGTACACGTACACCACACAGATATAGAGGAAATGAAAAATAAAGACTCAAATTACAGAAAAGAAATACACAAGCTTTCCAATTAATCTAGTTGATCTAATGTCCACTATTAGGGATCAGCATTGAAAAAATCCTCCTATGAAGTATATTATAACATGTCAAATTAACACTCGACCGCAAAATAATAAAATTTTACAATTCATATACAAGTGACACTAAATTCAAACGAAACATCCTAACTAAGCATTGACACAATACTCGGGATTAGTAAAAAATCGAGTTGCAAACACATTCCTATCCAATAGACTCACATACCAAACACAATATCGTTCGATTTTCGCAATTATACATCACCACTTAAAAAACCCCTAGTAGAAGCACGGCTTACCTTTGAAGACCCAACATACTGAGCTAAAATCGGACGATGCACCAACGCATTCGCCGGAAACGTCGTCGCAACCTACCAATTCAAACACACAATACAAATCAAAATACTAAAAAAAAAACTTAACATCTCAATTAACAAATAAAGCGTCAAATTCAATCCCCAATTCGACATCAAATATCAAATTAATCACAACCAGCGCATTTCTAACTCAAATTAAACTCATGCAAATCACTTCCAATTAAATTAATCACAATCAGCGCATTTAAAAACTCGAATTAAACGCATGGAAATTAATTCCAATTAAATTGTCGTAAAATTAAAAACAAAAATAATCACCGAATTCAGAAGATTTCCGATAGTCCGATCGCAACCGTCGCTAACGCCGGCCTAATTATCCAGCAAAAAAACAAAAATGAAATTAATCAAAAGATTATAAATTGGAGAAATTACAAGAAGTAAAATTTCGGAGTAAAGATTTGTGAGAAGGAATTACCTCGTGAATGACGGCGACTAAATTGTTGGTAACCTTGGTGTTTGCGGCGGTATTGTTGGCGGTTCGCTCGTCTAATCCTATCTTGAGAAAGAGCTCAACGACGTTATCGACGTTTTCCGATGATTTCGTCGGCATTTTTTGGGGGTGGGGAGAGGTACTGGGTGAAGGTGTAAAATGTTAGAGTAAGAATTAGAGGAAAAAAATTGTTTAAAACCCTATTCGAATGTTAGAAAAGATTCTTGGGAAGTTGGGGCCTTTGGGGTCTCTGTGGTCCGTATCCAGTGGGTAGTCGTATGGGGATAGAGGCGGGGGAGGGTCACGACTCGGCGAAAGGTTTCGCCAATTACGGTGATTAAGAAACTCTATCTTAATTGGCGATTGGTTAATATGAACCGTTCATTTTCATCATAATTTGTTATTTCTTCATTTTTAATGCTATGTTTGATAGGATAACATCTTTCTGATCTGATATGATTTGAATCCAACTAAACTGATCCGTCTTATTTGAATGCAATTAAACTGATGTGATCTGATTTGAGTGACTCTAAACTGATTTGATTTGAATTTTTGAAAATTTAGTTGAATTTCGACGAATTTATGTAAAAAAAAACGAACTAAATTCATTTATCATTATTTTAACCATTCTAAACTAATCTAATTTGATTTGAACGTGTTTGGACTGATTTGAATACATCTAATCTGATATGAATACACTGTTTTTTAAGTTCTATCAAATAGAGTCTTAAGATCACCTATCCTTGCCATAATTTGTTAAATAAATTTCACTATTTCCTCTCACTCAACATGTCTCCCTCTTTCATCATTCCACGACCTATGTCACAGTGTCACCTACTTAACCATCAGGTTCATCGCCACCGAATCTACGTCGGCCAGTCGCCCACTACTATGAAGGCAGGAAAAAGGGTTTAGGGTCTATTTTTCGGACACCTAAACAATAGTGATTAATGAACAATTACAATCCTAAATTAGATTTAAACTAGTTTTTGGTCCCGTGAAATCACGGGTCTGTTATTCGCTACTTTTGTTCCGAAAGACTGTAAATAATTCATGATCGTGGTAAGAATATGAATCAAATCAAACAACTTGAACAT
>JBBYHQ010308953.1:0-17677 GCA_038382645.1 Spergularia azorica | reverse complement strand
TATTTGTTTTGGTGTTTAACAAATACCCAAATAGTTTGAAGTGTGTTATAAAAACAAGTTTTTCAACTTTGGTGTTTGATAAATCCCAAATACGACTTTGGTGTTTTTTAGATCCCACCCTCCCCACTTTGGTGGATAATAAAAACTTCTTTGGGCCTACAAGGACAATATAAATAAATGCATAATATTGTTATCGTACTTACAGTAAGTTTATGATCTTATTAGATACACCGTATACATGTACCGATTAAATTCAATTTCTTTCAAATAAATTAATTGAAATTCAGGTGAATTGGAACCAACCTTTATACTAATTCATAAAACGTTCGACTATTGATTTGTTTGAATTGTAATAGCCATCCCTCAATCATGCACGTTGAAAAATGACTCCATAATTTTAGACCATAGGTAAATGTTCAAAGAGAATTGAAGAAGAAGATTTAAAGTATAGTAGAAGTTTGACTAGATACCTACCTATACTCCTATGGATGTTATCAAGATTAATATTATAGTGTGGTAATTACAAATAGAAAGGTTTTGAAGTCAAAAGTACGTGAGCACGGGGACTCGGAACAACGACGTAGAGCATGCACAAGTAGTCAAAAGAGTAGGATAATAGAGTTGATCAAATTAGTCTAGAATCCTAACTTCCATGTCCAATAGCTAACATCCACCTATTTATTAATCAACTAAATTTAATTAATTAATTAGCTTGCGTTATAAGGACGACTCATACAGTTATTCTGCTGCCGTAAAGTGAATATTGACTAAGGTAGAAACTTACTGTTTGGTAAGCTCCTTCTAGACGGTGAATCTGTGTTTGCATGAAACTTAGCAGAAATTATTTGTAAATTAAATTTCATTGACTTTTCGTGGTTCATCATGCATTTAAGTTTAGATTGTCGTTGATCTTAACATGTCTAAATCGTTAAGTTGCAAACTCAAGGATATTTCGACGTATTAGTCTTTGTCAATTAAAGATGAACAATGTTAATGTGCATGACAATATGAGATTAGATTCGACAATTTGAAAAGAACTGTTCAATAAGACATTTACAACGGTATTTGTATCGTTATAAAAATGTAAGTGTCGTCGTATGTAACAATTGAAATAGAATGCATCATTTCAAATAATGTATTTCCTTCCCTTTTCCCTTCAACATCGTGTCCAAACAGAGGACGTTGGGCCCTTCCAAAAATAATTCTGTATCCAAACCGGTTGCTGTCAATATATTGCCCAACAATTGTAAGAGTCTTATGTGCAAATCAGAGATCTGAACACTTCCATTATTGTACTTAAATTTGTTTTGTATACTGTATACATCTTGCTCAAGTTCAATAACTGGACACCCTAACAAGTGGAGTCTATAAATACACTATACTGTACTCTTGAAGGTGACACTTTGCGCAATAAGAAAGTGTATCGGGATTAAATTGCCACTTTTGTGGTGTATACAAATATGCATCACGGCGATATATGGGGTGAGATTAGTCGACCTGAATCTCATCAAAGCTCTATCGGAATCCTTAAGCCATCGTAAGCTAATTGAACTGGTACTCCTTCCCTGAACATACGAAAGGACATAATTATTTTGCATTCATAGCAATGCACGTATTTTCAGAGATACAAGGGGTTGACAGAGTGCACAGCTTGATCAACTCAGTGCCTCTATAACAAGACCGGAATTTCAACGAGCACAGTCGTCTTTAGTCTTTACCTTCCAGAGGATT
Source organism: Spergularia azorica (assembly GCA_038382645.1). Lineage (NCBI taxonomy): Eukaryota > Viridiplantae > Streptophyta > Magnoliopsida > Caryophyllales > Caryophyllaceae > Spergularia > Spergularia azorica. Next base: position 15,946 of record JBBYHQ010308953.1, on the reverse strand, counting down.
TTGGAGGGTAGCAAGGGGTGCACATTGCACAAGCTGTCCGAGAAAATTTAGGAACACACAAAAACATAGAAGATTTAAGTGTTATAGAAAAGTCTAGGTTACCTCTGAGACCAGTCCATGAGGAACTCATTTATTTGGTGATGACCATAGGCATGGTTCATACCAACAAGAAGCGCACGCTTTGGACGAATCCTTTTCACTGCATCAAGGCTCTGTAGAAAGATGTGGATCGTCACATTGCTTGACAAATAAAATCATGTAAACCCCAGAGGCCGAAATATAGGACGATCTGAAGCGTGAAACTCACCTCAGGAAAGGACAAGTGAGTACTTGGGTATCCTGTCTGAAATTGAAAAAAGAGAAAGAGTTGGAAAAATGCAGTATCTGTGATGCTAAGGCTAGTGACAAAGCGACATTACAGCTCTTTGACGAGATTTGTATCTGCGATTTAAGGATGTATAGCTAAATATGTAGATTATGCATTTATCCGGTTGCATAGTACAATATTACTAGATATGAGTATAGACTTATACGAGTGTTGGGGAATACACATTTCATTTTTAATATCATGTGCTCTCGACTGTCATCATTGATTCATTGCCATTGCTCCCAGTCCTCTCACATATGAGGATTCATTTTAGCCGGGACTAAGGCTTTGTTGTTATAATGTTATTCTTGTAAATTTGACAATGTGGCATATCTGAATGCAGTGTTACTGTTAATGTATGATAGTATACCGTAATGACCTAAGGGAAGGCGTGCTTGTTACCAAATGAATGCTATTTGTATCCAGGATAAGAAGGTCCAGTTCTCCATCTTCAGTCTCAGAGATCACTGCAAAGAAAAATGTTTGAAGGTATAAGCAAAGTAGCAAAACTGAGCATAATGCAAGATCTTCGAGTATTACAGGATTCTATGAGGGACTTCAGTAAACATGTAATGCAAGATCTGAGAATGCGCACCAGATTCTGTGCTTGAAGGAAACCGTGAAACATCAGACACATATGCCACTCTATATTTGTTGCCAAACAGGAAGCCCAGGGAAACATAGTCCTCACCATGCATAACCTGTGAATACATAGAGTGGCTAATTCAGAACATAGACTGCAGCAAAAGAGCAGTAACATCACAGTTCTTCAGAGCAAGTTACCGGCAGAGGGTGAAACTGCAGACCTGAAGCAATGAATGGTTTCTCGCAATGGCCTTCTATAATCCTCCAATCAACCAGTGGTCCTTGTCTTTGTGCTTGACCTTGTTTATCTGATTTCTTGGATAAATATGGAAATCGAGATAGAACACTGGTCCCAGAAAAGACACACAGTTATAACATCAATTTTCACATGAAACAACTTCAGGAAGAGTTAGAAGCCCCTTTGAACCAAGTCCTAGGTTTGATAATGCGAATGGTTCAAGAAGTAATCATTTTCAGCTATAGGTAGACATACAGTGCAGAAATAAACACATGCTTTCTGGAGCAAGATAGTTCTTCTAAAAACAGGATAGAAAATATAAATTGATGAAGAATTTTGGACTCTGTACACTGATATAACACCTAATATGCAAATACCGTAACAGAAGCAGGAAGAACTTAGCATAACTTGAAATTTAGACACGTACGAACCATTGGTTTCAATTTTCAAAAGATGTACCAAATATCAGAACATAGACAGAGTAACAGTTAATGGTTTCTTTGATGGCCTACGCCTTTTCTGAGCCGTTAATGTTCAACTTTATCCCCTTGGCATAAGCTTACTTTAACATTTAGAATTTTGTGCACAGAATATACAAGTTCCAGTATCCGAGAAGAAACAAGTAGGAAAGAAGATGGTGAAAAAGCAAGAATGGGATAATAGAATGGAAACATAGTGTTCTTAACTCACCCAGCTCCTCAATCGAAGATAAATAATTCTGTTCAGTATCTTATATCTCAAGTCGATAAGCATCAACTGTATGTCCTCAAATTCATTGCGAGAAAAACAGGATTACTGAAGAATAAGTAGACATTGTTTTCTAGCTACAGTGCTCTTCAGTCTTCACTGTTCCTCAAGTTACACTGAAACAGCTAATCCCTGACGAAAATGAAATCCTCAAGGTACGTCTAAACACAAAGACGCTTGGTCAATTTGGTCTATTAAAACTTGCTCCTCTCACTGTAAGTTTCTTCGGTTGAGACCATCCCTCAAAAAAAAGAAAAAAACTTTCTCTAAGATCAGGAAGGACAAGAGAACAAAAGTACTATATATGGACCGCCTTCACCTCCTTCAGTTACTTACTGCAAGAGCTAGTCAACAGTTCTGATAACATTAGAATTTCTGAAGAGGACATTTCTAATTCTTCAGAGTTGAGCTACTGAACATTGAGTAGCATCAAGTTTCAGAAGCTGGCTATGGCCTATGTGCACATAAAGAGAAAAAGGAAGGACGGAGTTTACAGGAAGCATCAGGAGTGAATGGATAAACAGAAGTAATGCAATGGAGGAGGAACACATAGACTTTAAATCACAAAGGCTGATCAGAGTCAACAACTCAATGTGCAAAGACATTACAGAAAGCGGCATGTTTTTGAGCTAATAAAATTGAAATGCATGTACTGACTAGCAAAAGTTTCTTCTCAAAAGAGGAACCAAATATCAGAAATAAGACACAGTAACAGTTGAATTCTTTTGACGGCCAAGAACTTGTTGAGCCGTCGAGATACTGGTCTCTTGTACGCATCTAGCTGTAATGTTCTAAGATCACTAAGAAGATTTTATGTTTTCATTTCAGATTATAAATGTTCCATTACGAGTTTAAGGAAAGTAGGAAAAAAGCAAGAAAATTAGATAAATAGATAAATCTTCCAATGGAGTAAAACGTTAAAAGTACCTTCGGATGTGTTCTTAACTCACCTCCTCAATATTAAATACATGGATTTCTCCTAACTCAAGTCCAAAAGTCTCAACTATCCTCAAAAACATTTGTAAATAGAGTATGTGTGTCTAGGTACAGTGCTATGCACTGTCCAAAGGTAGGATTTGATCAACCCTAACCACTAGGCTAACCTTAATCCTCACGGGAAGAAGAAGCTTGGTCAGAGACTGCAAACCTGACTTTGCCGATATTACTCTCTGATGATCCCTGAGAACTACAACATGGTAACTTAATGACTTTGCTTTCTCAGACAGTCAGACCTCCTTTGATTGAGACCACCCTCTTACGTTCCCTAAGAGATCCTAAACTTACATTTCCCTATGTTCACATAACAACTATTCTTATCCAATCAACAATCAAAAAGACTTGCCTGGTTCACTTGATATGCTCTCCAGACTTAACTAATATAATCAAAATATCAACCAAAAAATCCATAAACAAATTCTCAGTAGGAAAAACAGTAAATTTCTCAACTCCCTTGTTCTTAGACAGATGCATATAGAAGATGAAAGTGTCATCTTCAAACTCAATGTATGAGCATTTCTTGAAATATCCCTTCAAAAACCGCCATGTAAGGTACAATTATTTATAAAAGATTGACACTCTCATAATACAGAAAAATGAGGAGCATTTGAAAAATTGTAACAAGCTCAGGGTAGGGTGTGCAATTCAACAGAACATGAAAAAGAAGATGTAAAACAAGATTTCTGAACTGAAGACTGAAGTAAGTGTGCAAGGTTATTTGAGGATTTAAGGAACACAAAAAGATGTCGATGTAGAAAGCTGACTTAGACCTGTTCTCCATTTTTAATTACTAGACAGCTGAACAAACACCAGTCCGGAACTACAATGACATTAAACATAAGGTAAACAAAAATTTAGTAAACTTTAGACCTACACATCAAAAGAATATTCATGATTTCAAGAACTTTCTCTCAGTTATTATCCGTCTAAGATTCAATGAGTTGGATCCAAACAACAAAAATGCTCATCTAACATTATGGTATGACAAGAAGTGTGTAAGAAATAGAAATACCTATCAACACATTCCTGAGTGGCATAAACTGGCAATGGATTACTAGTGTTGGTGAGCTTAAATTGCCTGATGGAATGTACATCATCCAGACCAAGGACTGCTTCAGCATGTTCATGTGTCAATAATACCTGTAATTTATTAAAACAAGTACATAGTGTTACCATTTGCCCTAGCACTGAGCAATGGAAACGCTAAATAACAACAACCAATGTCTCAAAAGGTCCTGCCTATGTTGAGTTGAGGGGGTTGGGTGTACGCAGATTTACATCTATGTATAATACACTAGCCACTTTGCTTTGCTCCATCAAATTCCAAAGCAAAGAATATCAGTTTGTGGCTCTATTGGAAGTGGAAAATAAATCACCAAATACTAGCCATTTTGAGGGAAGTGTGAAGCTGATATGGTCCGTGTACACATCAAGTAATTGAAGTCGCTCACGGAAAAGAAAATTAAGATCAACTATGAATGACATTCAGCCAGTTAGTTGTACGCTGACTGCTGACTACAGACATATTTACCATCACCATTTTCGAATGTTATTGTGCTCATGTCAGTCATTCAGTACTACTCATCTCCTATCCTCAAAATTTGCAAATTTGCTAAATTTTATGTGACAGGTAGATTAACTGTTGTCAACAAGATGACTTGCGTAAGATCTCGACTTCATTAACGCTCCACCTTATATGTATTCTTAAGGCCTAAAGGATGCAATAGATTTGTTAACAAGAACAATGTTCATTTCACACATGCATCCAATCTAAACGTGAGCAGTTCAAGCTTCTAGTACTCTATCCTTAGCTCAAAACTCTACTAAAAGAATGCAACGGAACAGAGGACTAACTTTCTATCTAATTTAATCAATACCCTTCAACACGCAACCATGAACCCTTCTACTTCTTCAAATTTCATAACAAATCTCTTCATTCCTCTGTGTCTCAGCTAAGGACTAACCATTTGTTGACATGTTAAAGCCTGCCTATCTTCCTCACTACTATGAAAAGACCATTAAAATCAGGCTCTCTTCTTTATCCAAGTTCCACAGTCAGCAGTGTGTTCTCATAACTCATAACAATTCGGAACTAGAGGGACAGAATTACGGCAGTTTGATGCTTAATATCGCAACTCAATGGTTGAAGGTTCTACTGGTATCAGCATAACAACTCTCATCTTTTTTTTTTTTTTTTCCCGAGATAGTTAGCAACTCTCATAGATAGCTAAATGAACAGAGCTACCGAGAAGCATAGACCTAGGGTCCTCATAAACATTTGCATTACCCTCAAAGAATGCCTCTCTTTCTATTGAAGGAAAGAAAAACAAGATGTCTCCGAAATGCTTGATGACAAATTGACAATGCCTAGATCCCCTGGCCCCCTTAAGTGAATAAGAAAGCTTCTTAAACAAGATTATCCTTGAGAATTTATCACTAGTCTCAAACTTGGATGCAGGGTTATAATTACTCACAGAATCAAGCCGAGGAATCTTGTATAATGTGAACCACCGCAATACTTGTTCCCAGAAGGTCTTACCCACGTCAATCAATATATAGCTGTGTTCACCAATCTGGCAGTAATCAATGAGGAGTGATGTATTACACCTGCACATAATTAGCTCTTTGACAAGGAGGTAATAAAGTTTTAACAATCTAATAAGTGGAGAATCCAGCTCGATTCATAAGTAAGCTATGTACATGTTATAGGCCCTCCGTTTCATTGAATCCCTCATATAGTCATACCAAATGTGCACAATTGAAAGAAACCGAGGGACTATTACTACCATAGCAAATTTCTATAACAACATCAAATATGGATGGAAGAAACTCCTCAAACCCACTTAACAAAACTTGTCTCAATGACAACATTGTTATCTCACCCTAAGTTCTTTAGGAGTTAGTTCTTGTATCCATCCCATATTATTATGTTTTGATCTTATTAATTCACAAATCACAAGGTCAACTAAAATACACGATATCTCCGTCTTAATAATCAGTCCAACATTTCTACCTTGGTATTCACATTATGACAAACAACAAGTACAATCTGTCTACAAGATCGAATTTTGGCAAATCAAAATGCACAAACAAAATAAAGGCATTTTTCACAATTCAAATAGGACAGGGAAAATATCACCACCCTGGGTGATTATTTCGTTGCCTTAGAACTTCACAAGAAGAAGTGATTCACAAACATTTCTGTAAAAGAACCATCTCAACCAAAATATTGATGGTTGAGGACCAATTGATGGGTCTATAGCTTAACACTCACCCTCACACGAAAGCCGTTTCAGCTTGAACTGTGGACAAGGCACACGTCCACCAATACCTTGTGCGTAAGAGTTCACTTGTGAGAAAATACCACAATTTGTACTTGAGACGCCAATGTCAATGAGGCTTTGATACAATGTAAAGTAACATCTCAACCAAAAAGCCTATGATCCCGGTTAAGGCTCAATCGATGACAAAAACACAAAAACAGAATTTCATGGGATTCCCAATTCTTCCAAATGGAGGATCCAACTACCTAGCCCCTATTAATAGCCGAACATTTTTGGAGAGTGTTTGGATACAATGATTTCTTTCTCAAATCCAAGTTTGACTCAAATCCCATGTTTGGTAACTCAAGAATTTGAGAATTTGGATCTTTTTAGCGTAAAACAAATGACACCCCAATAGCTCTCATTTTGAAATTTCACCCTCACCCAAACATTGGGTCTATATTTGAATTTCACATTCTCAGATGATAGAATTCAAATGATTACAAATTTGCAAAATCTTGTTTCCAAACGCTACTTTAGCGTCTTCCAATAAATAGCAAATTCCTTAGAAATTCATATTCATGGGGAATTCGAGTCCCCAACGTTAACCGAACGAGCACTCAGTCACTCACTACAACTGAGGAGCAATTAATCACCATGTATATATATCACCCAATTATGAGAAATAGAGATACGCACAAACTAACTAACTAGCCAGTAAAATGATATAGAATTCCATCTCAAACAATAATAAATGAAAATACACAAGTAAAGTAATAATAATGGAAAAATAGATATGGGAGGAGCATTTAGACCTGTAATTAGGGTTGTATTGAGGTGGAATTCGCAAAGACTGAGAACAAACAGGGCATGGCGGATCAGACGGCTGAATCAAACACCTCACACTCGGTACACAACCCGAGCAGCCGGTACCGAGGAATATCAGCGCTGATTCACTCTCTGCTGTTGGTACTCCACTGTTTCCTTCCTTCTCCATTTTGTGGATTTTAGGAGGGAGAGAAAGTCGATGAATACGGAACCAAAAGGTTGTTGGAATTGGAGGGAGATTTTTAGAGTTGACCGTTACAAGTGGAGGTCTTTTTAAAATAACTACAAACAAACAGAACTACGGACTACTTGCTTAACAATCAACTAAGCCACTAAATATCAAAGTTCCGGATTCGAATCCTTATATCCGTTCTCATCTGCAGCATTGGCTACTCCTACAAACCAAAATAAATAATCCGAACCTAAAACTTGAGGATATTTACGAATAAAATATAATAATTGTAACGATCTTTAGTTTTATTGGTTTGATTATGTATCGACACATTGTCAGTGTTCAAAAACCAGAGGCCAGATAGCCGCAGTATAATATGTAACATTGCAACCTGCAATATGCCTGTGCTGTTGGGTTAAGTCGAGGTTGATATTTTTCCACTGGTTGCCAACAGGCTTGCTCAGAAATCAGAATACAAGCATACACTAGCTTGCGCGAAATCTAGTCCAGCTTAGTCTTTTGAGTATAAAGCATGATGAGCAGTAATTTGCCCACGATAAACCGGACCTGAGTTGCAGAGATTCGAACCTCAAATTTGGAGACATTCACTATTTCAAAATTCTGGAATTATGTCCATTTAACACAAACAAGGGTATTGTACAATTAAGCTGCCAGAACAAGAGGATGTGGGAAACATCGAGTTCTTCTTACTCTAAGATCAAAAGGCAATTCTACGAGTCTATCACAAATTCTTGAGGGTCCAAAATACATTAAAATCAAACATATTACTTTTACCTGTAATGCTTACATGAACAAAATGTCCTGTCTAAAACCTGCTGCCTCACAACGTACTCACACATCAGAGTCTGTAGAAACCGTGCCTGCTGTATAACTTAGAAAAACAAAACCACAAATGGGCTTCTGTCTCCGTTATTGTTGCAAGCTCTATAGTGCCTCTCTGACACCCCCGAAAAGAATTATATGTGTCGACAATGTTCAAGGTAAACTATTTTGGGGGCTTATAGCAAGGCACTGTGAGGCTTGCAACTCAGAACCCAGCATATGCCATTCTATGAACTTGTACAATGGAACCCCGTACTTTCCTGCTATCAAGATTGGACAGCCAGTCTCTGCAGATGCTCGAAGAACACTTGTAGACTGACATCGTCCGTGAAAATCACATCGGATCCAGCTGCCATATCGTTCACATTATTGTACGTAGACGATGGGTTTAACTTCGCCAGTAAAAATCTAGCCTGTAAAGCAATTATGAAGAGGTCAGGATACAAGTGCAATCTAAAAACTGGCTATGCAAACATTCAGCTGTCCAATAACGAGCAGTAAACCTCAACAAAAGAAAATGTATCCTCAATTCCATAACTGTTCATAGACGAAGCTACTCTTTACAGAAATATCCATCACGCACGTCAAAACTTACTATTGCATCAATGAAATACAAAATTAAGTCCATATTCCATGATTCCATCCAATGGTGCAATGACGTCAGAATCTTGAATAAAAACCAAGATGTAACTTCTACTATAGGGTATCCCCATCCCTTGAGTAAGTAGAATAAGGGGCACATGAAATAACATTCACTGGGAACAATGGAAAAACATGATACCATTTCATCTACATTTCAAAATCTCAAAACTCCCACGATATCGATCAAAGACCAAACGGACAAGAGGATATACAGAGTTCACAGCTTTCCTAAAGACCCCACCCCCACAGCATTAGAAAGTCTTATGTAAACAACAACAAAAGCGAATGGAAAAAAAAAAGATGACAGGGAATTGCCTAAGGTGGTATAGTCATGTGATGATTCATGTTAGCCAACCCCAATCATTTTGGGACTAGGCTTGGTTGTCCCGGGTATGGGTATTTTTTCTACCCTTTCTCTCCCAATCTTGGACCGTCCAAGATCAAGACAAAAACTAGGGAGGAAACATTAAATAAATTAAGGAAAACAAGGAGGACGATGTCTGAGTGGGTTTCAATGATAATAAATACCCCTAGGGGTTGTAAATCTTCCCCCTTGTTTAAAGTATTAACCCAACTCTCTCAGGCCCTTCCTCCTCCCCCACCCCCTCCCATCTTCTCTCTTCCCCTCTCTATTTGCAGAGTAAACGATTGTTTATTCCACGGCATGAGCAGCCTCATGTTAACATCCATAAACATTCAGATAATAAGGTACACGCCAATTCCCAGATGATCCATAAATGTACTGACCTGAGAGCCATGCTGATCACAAACAACCAATCTTGGCACTGGGAAACGGTCCTGGATGATCATCTGAGCTTCTTGATGTGGAGCTTCTAACAATAGTTTAAAAGCCTGAAAAGTAAGCACATATGTGTTGAGAGATTGAAACAAATAAAGCAGGGTCAAAATAGGAGTCAAATACTGATTAGAGTTCCAGAGATGATTCAATTAGAAGAGACAGCGAAACAAAAGATTAACTGCATTCAGGATGATAATATTAGTGTCATGGTTCTCAAGTAACATCACTGATCTAACTTGGCAAACTTGAGTAGGTTTTTACCATGTAACTGTTCCCTCACTCCCATCATATTCAGCATACGTTCACATTGATGGACAATGGTTTGTCATGCAGGATTGTTTAGAAAGATGTCTATTAAAAGATTCACAACATAAACTCAAAGCATTCATATTATACAAACCTCGTGTTCTGGCTGATTCTGGTAGCCCATATTACGCCATTGAGCAATAGTCATTCCATGGAAAATAACTACACTAAAATAAGAATCCAGCAGTAATATGCGGTCAGCTCCAATGGATGCGACATCCAGCAATGCTGGAGATGGTGGAGAACTGAATGAATATGATATTAGCGATGGCTGGATCATCACGGCTGCATTAGTGATATTCTCACGGTTTAACAGCATGCGGAAATAGGCCGTTTCATCTGGACTGTTGTTAAAAACCTAAATCAAGGAAAAAACAAATGATAAGAAAATGTTATTCATAACTCATGTTCAAGAAGAGCTCAGAGAAACCATGACTTCATACCTGCACAAACTGCGACCGTCGCAGATTAAACATGAACTGGGGGAACAAAGAAAAACAATGGTTTAGGCTAAATGAAGCTGGATCATCTTTCCGATAGTCACCAAACTTGGAACAAAGGCGTATCAGATTCCTATCCAGCCACCGTGTAGCATCAAACCCTTCCTGGAATAAGACACCAAAATTAGGTCGTTAAGCCATGACGTTTTAGTTCTTCAAAAAAAGAACGGTGAGCACAGAACAGATATCATTAACAAGAAAAAGGAAAAAGAAAGGGAGAGAGAGTAATACTCCCTTCGATTCCAGAGAAATATAACATCACTTCTTAGATGTTAAGAAACTCAAACAATAGCAAATAAAGGAGCCCCATGTGCAAGTGGGTAGTTGATTAAAAATAAACAGGTTCCACCGATAAAGTATATTTTCTGATATTTCATTTGGATTGGATCAAAAAGAAAAGTGGTGCAATTTGTCTGAACTTGGGGTGGTTACTGGGAGTATATGTTTGCGGTGCCTTTAACAGTCTTAATAGTGAATTAAATGAAGGTTGCATCTAACAATAAACTAAGGAGACTTGAGATACAATTGCATTAATACAAAGAAAGTGAGAATATGTCATAAACAATAAGTCCCCCATACAGTACCTCCATTTCCATCTTATGAGAGCAGAGTCTAGCCATTACTACAGCCGCAGTCTCTTGATCAAAACCTTGTGCCAATTCCTGAAGAAAAGAATGTGTGGTGTTAGCCTCCATCTCTCGAAAGTTCCAAACATTGGACTGCGGAGATGATTTTCAAGGAGCAAAAACTAGATCTTCCACGGATTTTAAGCATTATGATAAAGAACAATGAAATGTCTAGGATAACTTAATTTCAGTTGACAGAGGGGCAGTTTTGTCAAAGCATAAAATCTTTGGAGGGAGTAGCTTTTCCTCGGGAAGAATCAACTTCCATGGGTAGCTTGTTTAGAAGATAACTGAGCAAGTACATCGAAGATTTAGAAAAGTACAGAAATAGGGGCTTGTTCGAAACCTGATAATTACCCAAAAAATAACATAACAAAAAAGTAGGGGATTTGGAAGGAAAGGTCTCTTTCCCTCACACTCCCCTGCTTGCCTTGGTTGAAGTACAGCTATACGTGGTGAAAAAGGCAATCCCAAATAGTACTATACCAGCCTTCCTTAAGTGCTAGCTTCTAACAAGGTCTACATGCAGTATGATAGGGAGTCACCAAATCTCCCAGTATAGACAAGGTCTGCTTAGAATAGATTTTTCCAGTAACATTTATGGCTTCATATATTGACAGTATCCAAATTAAGGAGCTATAAGCCGAGATGTAAAGAAAATACCTCCGTACTAACACCACTCTCAACCCAAACTCTCCTGACGGTTGTAACCCGAAGCATCATTTGACCTTCAGAATTCTGGTAGCTGAGAACACATGAAACCATAAATACACAGCTAGTTTTCTGAAAAGAAACATTTTTAAAGCCTAAGGAAATTGTAAACTAAATATCAAACCCAGTTTACCTGGTCATGAACTGCAAGAACAATGCCTGATTTGCATTTCCTTGAGAATTTGAACGTTCGCTAGACGAAATATCAAAGTACACAGTCAAGTTAGTATTTTTATCAAGACTGCACAACTTCCATGACATAGTGATTCCCTGTCCAATGACTGTATCGGCAACAGCAACTCCTTTCTGCAACATTAATAATACCCCGTGTTATCAAAAGCCAATCTCAAACTGAAAATATTTACTACGGAGTATAAAACAGGCCAAGAAGCCAGACTGTTTGGGATATATGTCGTAGTGGACTGTAAGGGTGCAATAAACTTGTAAAATGAGGAAAGCATAGAAGAGCACGAAAACAAAAGTAAAACATCATTGAAGCACAAACCTTTTCCAGAGAAGTGCAAGGTCCGATGATGCCTTGAATTTTAATATCCTTTGAACAATAGATCTCCAGTGTGCCACTGGAATATCAAACAAGTAACTTCAGCAAACTCCAAACTAAAATCACACAAAAGAGAAAAAGCGAGAAGATAGGGCACCCTAAGTCCCTAGACAATACAATCTGCAGCAGGCCAAACGTCATAAACATACCACATAGTTATCAGATACATAGTCCCCATTCCCCAGAATGACAATATGTTTATATAGACAAAGGCAGCATTGAGAATTCAATATGTAACCTATACTACCTTAGAGATGAAACTCAGCAAAGTTCAAACAGCACACAGAACTATATAGTTTAAGAACATGGAGAAACAATAAAGAGCTTGCAAAGTTTAAAACAAAATTATCTTTAACCGATTTTACATTCCCTATTACACATTGTCATCGCATCCCATGCCTTTTTTCTTGTCCTTGAAAACTGCTAGATTATTAAACAAGATAAGCGCAGGAAAATTTATCAAAGTATGCGGACACATTCATTGAATTCCCAAACTTCTCTTTTTTCCTAATGTGTTTCATTACGTTTCCTATTGATTTTTAGTAAAAACCTTATTCAAACCTTCTCCATCAGTATTCAAAATTAAGCTTTTGAAGAATTACTAAGGGCCCAACTACTGAAATGAGCTTGAGGCAGCACCTTTAGCCGACATCCAAATTCTTTAGGACTAAAGATTTTGCTATGGACTTTGTTTACTGATGTAGGGTGTCTAACACCCCTGGAAGCACATGAAGTTATTGCCCAAAAGATAATAACTAAACTTCATGATCCCAAACAGACTCCAATGATTGGCAAACCCTACTTTAACATAAACTCACAACAGGACTTTCATCCAAGTCATCCAACCATATGTACACAGAATGTGGAGACTGGCAAATACCCCAAACGTCCCAACCTTCATCCCTTTATCATTTCTACCAAGCCCCAAACAAGAAATATGTAACCAACACCGAACCATCTTTCTCTCCACTAATCAGAGATTACAGGTGTGTAAACTTGGAAGCATATGAAGTCATTGCTCAGAAAGTACTAACTAAACTTCATGTTCCCAAACATGCTCCAACAATTGGCAAACCCTACATAACAAAAACTCATAGCGGAACTTTTATCCAAGTCATCCAAAAAAATGCAAATGTGGCGGCTGGCAAATACCTCACACGTCCAAACCTTCTCCCCTTTGTCATTTCGTACCAAGCCCCAAACCAGATATTCGAAAGAAAACCAACACTGAACTATCTCTCTCTCCAGTAATCAGAAAGCCGGGGAATTCAGGATATAGAACCAAACTGCTAGGCTCTCCCGCTACACAACAGATAAAACCCTGACTTAGGGCTTCTCATCCAGCATTCGACGCCACAAAACAGAAGATGGATTGACGAGAAACCTTAACTCTCTAACCACATAATACTGCAAACCGAACCTCCAATTACTCTTCACTTTTTTGAGAAACCTCCGGATCATTAAGATACTAGACTATGCAAGACTATGGTTTGGTCCAAACTCCAAACCCCCACAGGCCCACCACACATCCTACTTCCACATGGAACGCCAAAAATCAGCACCACTACAATGAATGTAAGTACTATAGCAAATTGTTTCTACAATAGAGCATTAGGCTACCATTCAGACTTCACTATAGTCCTACACCAGTCACAGAATTCCAAGCTGCTCACTACGTCAAAAAGAAGTCCCATGAAGCCAATGAGTTAATATCAGAGTTATCAGACCATTTCTTGAATGTGACTACAAAATGTTTCAGGTACAAATTCGCATGCATACAATTTTAGTAAGAATTCTTATTGGCTGCACAAATTCTGAAGTGATACAGGGTTTGAAATAATAAGCACTTACTTAGAGCATAAGCTTAGAGACTGTTCCCCCTCGTCAAAGAGGCGTTTGAAGGAATCTTTAAATACCGAGTGACCAAAACTCTCAGACAGCACAACAAGACCGCCAGTTTTTTCAACAGCAACCTTCATCTCTGCGACTCCAACCTTTATATAATAACGAGATTTAGTTAACATGAATATAACAGCTCTCAGTAGGAGTAAATAAAGGTACATGACGTCTATAATCTAGATGCTGGCATTTCCTCAACCGTTCCGCATACTTTTGATATATTCACAAAAATGTGCATTCAAAAGGCTTCGAGCAAGCAATCACTCCATTAAACAAATCCGAAACCATGATGGTGACACATGACCAAAGTACTCAAAGGTTGTTAGTGGGAGTTTTTACACCGGGTTGGGGGAAGACAAAACAATAAAAAAATGGAGATAACAGAGAAGCAAAAGGTGGTAGTAGTTTCTACCTGTTCTGCTACCCGGGTGAAGGGGATGTGAGAGGAAAATGTGGGGCCAAAGAGGAAGGGGTGGAGTTAGAGAGAGTATATGTTAATTTGAATTAAAAATTAGGAGAGAGGAAATGAAATCCAAGTTTTAACCTGGTATCCATTAACAACACTGTAAAGCAAGCATTTTCATATTTAAGAAGGCTAGGACTATTGACACTCCTTTGAACTCTTCTTGCAATCCGACTAAACCAAACTTCTTTGAGATTAAATATTGCAAATGGGAGTGCTGGTAAACTTTGTGGACTGTGTCAATAGTCCCGGCCTTAAAGAATTATTATATCAAGGAACAATGACAGCATAAATACGAACGTCAACCCGCTCTCGCAACGAGCAGAGAAGAAAAGGACAGACCTGATCAAGTGCAGAAGCGAAGAGGTCTAAGATATGACCCTGGCTAACCAGCTGCTTTCCTAGAGTATCATAAAACTTCACAGCCTTTTGAAAAAAAGGTGCCGCATCTTTATCGAGATCCTTGTGTGAGCGCACGGGATCTGATAGATCTTTTGATACAATCTGCAATAGTTGATTGATACACAAAAAGCTCAGATCTTGCCTCAATTGATGGGCAAATCCGTATACTTGCCGAATATTTATCTAAATTATCAAGTTATATATGGGTAGCATCAACTGAAAGGAGAGATTGCAGCACAATAAGAAAAAGAAAAAGGAAACATACCGTTCCTGGGCCTTCAGTGCAAGGTCCACCCACTAGAGCAATAATACGAGCACTAGTTCCAGGATTACAGGCTGCAAGCAATCCTGTTGCAACACTTAAAGCGACACCTGTGCATCGCAACGATCTACTTCCAGATTCAACAGGCCATTGATCGGTCTCTAACTCATCCAACAACTACAATTTAGAAAACCAAGAACACAAAGTCACAAACTTTCCAACCGACTTAGGTCGCTTCACCAATTTAACCCACACCTACAACCCTTCACTGCGTCGCCCAATCACCAAATCAATTAACAGTTCAACACATGCCTAAAACAATACTAAAACATGACTCAAATTCCCCAAAAACTATATTACTAACCAATCCATCCTGAGCGAAAATCCAACAATACAGGCTCATGATTACAAGAAAACAATACAACCATCATAATCAAGTGTAATTCATAATGCAAAGGTCTCCACCATGAAAACACCATAATTCAAAATTCAAGCAAATTTCCCAAATTCTATTACTAAGCAATCCACCCTGAGGCAATATTCACCAATTCAAGCTCATAATTACAATAAACAACCACAATTCAACAATATAAACAAGAAGCAACCGTAATTTAGCATAAAAAAAGACCCCAAAAATCGAAAAAAAGAGAGAAGAGCATACCGCATTGAGGGTATACTCGCAATCAGAAGCAGGCAACAAGAAGCGAGTAATGCCAGCATTAGAGGCAACACCAT
>JBBYHQ010308942.1:0-17679 GCA_038382645.1 Spergularia azorica | reverse complement strand
CCAAACAATGGAAATCATCTTCCTTCCCCTTCACCTCCCCTCCCCTTCCCTCCCCTCTCTCCCCCTCCCCTCCCTTTTCCCTCTCAAATTGCTATCCAAACATGCTCTAAATGTTGGAGCTTACTCAAAAGCCATTTATCGCTCTACGGAGGAAGAAGTGGCAGCTTACTTTTACTC
Source organism: Spergularia azorica (assembly GCA_038382645.1). Classification (NCBI taxonomy): domain Eukaryota; kingdom Viridiplantae; phylum Streptophyta; class Magnoliopsida; order Caryophyllales; family Caryophyllaceae; genus Spergularia; species Spergularia azorica. Next base: position 17,502 of record JBBYHQ010308942.1, on the reverse strand, counting down.
GATCAATTGTCTACTAAGGGCCTTGGGGTATGAGGATTGACCCCGAGACAACTCCTAGGCAGACTGGCTTGTTAACCACTAAGTCAACCTTGATCCTCTAATACACGGTTATTTCGATTACTAGCTAGCATTTATCGAAACAGTCTCATATTCCGCTACGGAGGCGGGGATATAAGGATTGAACGCCCGACACTATTCAATTGTTTGACATATTAGTTTCCAAACAACTAGGTCAACCTTAATTTATTTTTTATTTTTTATTTTTTTCCTTTTTGGGCTAGTGAATTACCAAACAAGAGAAAATCAAATCATTTTACTTTCGAAAATTCATTTTGAATGCAATTAATTTTTTCACAATAAATGGACTTGTGGGTTACATGATATAATGGACCAGTTTAATCATATCAAAAAGAGTTGGGCTACACTCTAGCCCAAACCCATATTGGACCCAAGCCCAAATCTACAAACCACCGACCCATCAAAACCCCCAAATCAACTACTAAACCAAAAACGGTGTCGTTTCACCTACTCAAACCCTAGAGTATAAAATAAATATTTCTCCCAACAATGGAAAAATCGGGAGGGTGGAAGCACAGAGGTGGGCACTTCAATGGTAGGAAAAGAAAGAAGCGTGAGCTAGAAGCTGGCAAAATACTTGAAACATGTAGATTGATTTTGACTGCTGAGTGTATTAATTAATTAATAATACACAAGGATGGGAATTAATATAGTTTTCAATCTGAATTTCTATATGGTATTTTGCCGCTCGCTCCTCACTTTCTTCTTCCTACAACATACATACACACATACAAACTTTCATCATAATCATAATCATATCATAATCTATACTATATACGGAGTATATATGAAGTCAGTCCAATCTCTTTCTCTTTCTCTCTCTCTTGGATCGAAGACCCACCTCTTGTGCTCCCCTCCTGAACCTTATGATGATCTTTTTCTGAAGGTTCCCAATTTTTATTACAATTTTTCAATGTTTTTTTTGTTGATTAATATTTAATCACTAATGTTTATTTGGGATTTTCCAAAGTTTTGATCTTTATTGGTTTCTGGGGCGTTTTTGGGTGTTTGATTAACTAAAGTTTTGATCTTTATTGATTTCTGGGGTGAATTGGGTGTTTAATTTACAAAAGTTTCATAATTGAGTACACTATTATAGATTTATTTTTGAGCAGATTTTTGTTTTCAAATGTTTTGGTTGCATGTAGACATGTACAGTAGCATTGATGAATTTGTTGATATAAAAGTGGCATTGTTTCGTTTGTTGATTGTTTTGACAAATTAAGTGATGATGGTAACTCAATTAGGTTTTTTTTTTTTTTTTGACAACGTCTAAAAACTCAATTAGGTTTGATGTACTACTAATTTGAGCATCACTATGTTCTCTGTTCTGAGGTTTCGGGTTTTGGGTTTTAACATTGCCATTGACTTTGAGGCATTGGGGTAATGTTATTGTTACAGGTCATTGTTTTGGACTGTAGATAGTAGCTGCTGCTAAGGGATTATTGATTGCATTTGGTGTGTAGCTTTGTTGTTTTTTGACATAGAAGTGTTTGTGACAGGATGATGAAGTAGTTTGTGAAAGTTCCGGTGAATTTAGACTGTGTAAGGTCTTGGTTAATGATGAATTGACCAAGATAAGCCTATTAGCTCAAATCGGTAGAGCATTGTGCTATTGCGCAAAGGTGTAGGTTCGACTCCTACATAGGCTTCTACAATGGAAAACGTTCTTAAATCACCTGACTGTAAACATGTACGATGATGGGTTTCTTTGTTTCGGAACATCTGTTGTTTCTTGTTGGTAGGGGAAATCATTCTCTTCTGCTCTGTATATTCAACTTGGGCAACATTCCAATGTCAAACTGAGCTCAGTAGTTAAGCATTATAGCACAATGTAAACCAACCATTTTAGAATTGGGACGTGAAATGACATTGCACACAGTAATTCCTATTTCATAATCATCGTCACATTTTCCATATAGGGTAAGGCCGCATACATCAGACATCCTATTGCCATTGGCGAGAGCTTTCAACTCGGCGGTGCTGCACTGGGATATTGTTGCTGGATTACTTGGATCGTACTATCATACTATATGGCAATCTCATGATATTTCTGAGGCCTAGTTGTGTCATTCTATGGTTCCAGACAGATGTAACAAAATACTTGAGCAGCTAAACTTGGAAAGTGAATTTTTTTTGTTGGTTACTATGTTAGAATTATGAACATTCAGTTTCAGTCAGCTTGATGTTAGGAATGTTGTAACTAATTCCCTTTTCCTACTCTCTAGGATCTCTGACACTATTCTCTTTCTCCTGTCACCTGCATCTGCATCAAGCTTCCAGAAACATAACACAAATTTTCATCAATTCTTCTCTGCCCCTCTTACACACTCAGAGCTATATCGTCTCCCATCTTACGACTCGTTGCACAAAGCAATAAAATTTTCCATGTCTAGGTAACCTTTCTCAAATACACAACCACCTATTCCTTCTGTTAATGGCTTTCGGAAGGATGAGAACTAACAAGCGATCCTCTTCTCCGACTTCATATGCCTCTACCATCACAACGGTAGTGTTCATTGGGCTGTGTGTATTGGGTGTTTGGATGCTGACCTCTGACAACCTTGTGTCCCCTCAGGCCACCACTCGTACTTCTGCTGGTGTCAGACCTGATGAATCCAGTGAGATCACTAACCCCAGTGAATCCACAAACAGCGTGAAATCAAAAGAAAAATCGAGTTCTGGGACGTTTGAAGACAATCCTGGAGAACTTCCTGACGATGCCATAAAAACTGACGAGTCTCAGAAATCCCAAGAAGATCAAAAGTCGGATCAGGTGAGTGGCAAGGATTACTCTAAAGATACCAATGTGGGAGCTTCGTATCAGCAGACTGCAGAACGGCAGGATGAAGTGCCAGAAAATGAAAGTAAAAGGAATAAAGGTGACACAAAACCGAAAGAGAATGAACCTCAGGTTGATGAAAATGCGCAGGGTTTGGCTGGCAAGGAGTCTACTGAGGAACATGAAAAACAAAATGACCATCACGTACAGGTCTCAGAAGAGAGTACGCTCACCCAAAAGCAAGACATTCAGGAGAGCGACACTCGAAGGAAGGGCCCTGAAAATGATGTGGAAAGCAACAAATTCCAACAGCAAGATCAGGTTGAAGAGGGGAAAGATGGGGAACAGAGTCAGCAAAACGCCAACGACCAAAGTAGTGAACAAGTAAAACAGAAGGATGATAGCCAACAACAGATTGCTGAGGAACAACTAAGGGATGATAACCAACAACAGATTGCGGAAGAACAACAAAAGAATAAGCAACAGGCTGCAGAGGATCAACAACTACAACAGGACCAGGCTGATAAACCAATCACATTCAGTGATGAGACCAAGAAAGATCCAACTAAGCAGGACAGCAATGAAGACGAAAGCACAAAAGTAGAGAAAGATGACACTAATCAGCAAGATAAGACGACATCCCAGCAGCAAGAAGAGGAACCAGCCAAGCAGGTCGATTCTCAGCAGGATACTGATACAACTAGTGTTAATCAGGTAAACAAAGTGGACGCAGGTGCATCAACTGATGACAAATCAAATGAGTCGAATGCTCTCCCTAACTCAGGGATCCCAAAGGAATCCAATGAATCAAAGAGTTCTTGGGCGACTCAGGCAGCTCAGTCACGAAATGAAAAGGAAAGACAGAAGGACAAAGTGGAGGGGCAAGATGAGGAGAGCATGTATGGATACTCCTGGAAGCTATGTAATGTGACTGCTGGAGCTGACTATATACCTTGTTTGGACAATGAGAAAGCACTGAAAGCATTGCATAGCACCAAACATTTTGAGCATCGCGAAAGGCACTGCCCAGAGGATCCTCCAACCTGCCTCGTCCCAGTTCCTCAAGGCTACAAAAGACGAGTTCAATGGCCTCAAAGCAGAGACAAGGTAAATCCCATTATCGGAAACTGCTGCTGCATCATTGAAATTGGTGTAAATACTTCATTTGTGTTACTTGTTGACACTTTGTGACTACTCTTGGTGCTACTTATCGATTGTTCATGCTGATTTGGCAGATCTGGTTTTACAATGTGCCACACCCAACGCTAGCAAAAGTGAAAGGTCATCAGAACTGGGTGAAAGTTTCAGGAGAGTACTTGACTTTTCCGGGAGGTGGAACTCAGTTTATTCACGGTGCCCTGCACTACATTGAATTCATCGAAAAGGTAAGTCATGCACTCCTATGTTTGCGCTAAAAAGAACAGTGTAGAGGCAGGATGACAAGGTTTTGTCCTCTTAAGAACTGCAAATCAGATTCAGCACAGGTGCAACTGACTACTGATCCTGTTTTTTTTTTTATAATTACAGATAGTCCCAGGAATAAAATGGGGCAAGCATACAAGAGTTGTTCTGGATGTTGGATGTGGTGTTGCCAGCTTTGGCGGCTATCTATTTGACAAGGATGTACTTACAATGTCATTTGCCCCAAAAGATGAACACGAGGCTCAGGTTCAGTTTGCCCTGGAGAGAGGCATACCTGCAATATCGGCTGTGATGGGTTCTAAGAGACTCCCATTCCCTAGCGGAGTGTTTGATATTGTGCACTGCGCCCGCTGCAGGGTGCCTTGGCATGCAGAAGGTCAGCACTCCCAACCTCCAGTTCCATTAAACGCCTTAGTCCTACCCGTTTATTTACATTATTATACATCAGCCTAAAAACAAGTATCATCCATTTGAGAAAGGGTGGCTTGTAACAAAAAAAAAAAAAAAAGACGTCAGTTATTGAGTTGTGTGGAGTTCTCATGCAGGGGGTCGACTTCTTCTAGAATTAAATCGTGTTCTACGACCTGGGGGCTTTTTCGTTTGGTCAGCTACACCTGTGTACCAAAAGCTTCAAGAAGATGTGGAAATATGGGAAGGTACACTTTCCTAAGATTAAGTTTTCAACTAGGTAGCTTCATATCATCAATACACCATCAAACAACTTTTACGGAAACTGACAGTGCTGTTTTCCCTATAGCTATGTCCGCGCTCACAGCATCAATGTGCTGGAAGCTCGAGAAAAAGGAGAAAGACGCTCTAAATAAGATTGGGGCGGCCATATTCCGCAAACCCATCAACAACGAATGCTATGACAGAAGGCCAGAGGATAGACCTCCAATGTGTAAAAGTGATGATGATCCGAATGCTGCATGGTAATGTCCGGGCTACCCTCTAGACAAAATGTGGAAACATATAGCCAGAAGAAATATTTAGACATCACTAATCCTTGATGATGTTCTCACTTAGGTATGTGCCACTGCAAGCATGCATGCATCGGGTGCCAACTGACAATGCAGCAAGGGGAAGCAAATGGCCACTAAGGTGGCCCAGAAGGCTGCAGACGCCTCCATATTGGTTGAACAAAACTCAGATGGGAATCTACGGGAAACCAGCTCCGGATGATTTTGTAAAAGACTACGAGCACTGGCAAACTGTGGTGAACAAGTCTTATCTAAACGGACTAGGTATCAGTTGGTCAAATGTGAGGAATGCTATGGACATGAGAGCTGTTTATGGCGGGTAGACATCACTTTGTTTATGTTTGAAGCACAGTTTTACTTAATGCTGATTAGATAGAGATACTAACATAGAACTCACCTTCAGATTTGCGGCAGCACTGAGAAACCTTAAGATCTGGGTCCTTAATGTTGTCAATGTGAATTCACCAGACACACTTCCCATCATCTATGAGCGAGGCCTGTTCGGAATCTACCATGACTGGTGTGAATCATTTAGCACATACCCTCGAACTTATGATCTTCTGCATGCCGACCATCTTTTTTCAAAGCTGAGAGAAAGGTAAGGGCTTAAGTAGCAAGAATAACTGCATACCTGATTATATAATGCGTGTGATTCATCTCTGCAACGCTTTCTCGCAGGTGCAAACTTGCTCCTGTGATGGCTGAAATTGACAGAATAGTTAGACCAGGCGGCAAACTGATCGTTCGAGATGAGTCCAGTGCAATTGGAGAAGTCGAGAACTTGCTTAAGTCACTGCACTGGGAGGTGCATTTGACCTTCTCCAAAGACCAAGAAGGGATACTCAGCGCAACGAAATCTGACTGGCGACCAACCTTAACCACAGCTTCCTGACTCTGAACAATGCCGCATTCAGTCACAAGCTGAACTCTAGGGGTTGGAAACTGCTTATCTCAAGCAGCAAGAGACGTGGCCAAATTGGCGTTTTTGTTCTTGCAGGAGATAAATTTTGAACACAAGATAGAGATTATAAAGCAGCTCAGCTGTCACTATTTTTACAGGACTAGAAGTAGAGCTTCAGGAACCGAAATAGCATAGGTATTCAATTATGCTGCACTGTGTAGTCTGTGTTAAAGGATTCATATTTATTGGGACAAATTCACTTGGTTTCAGAAGCAAAGAGCAATCGTTCCGAAAGTCTGGTTCATTCTCTAACAAAAGCACCCAATTCTATTTCTTTCAAGGCCGTCAGGAGAGTTCAGGCCGGAGGTAACAAGTGACCAGAACCAAAAACATACGCATTAAGCATGCCTGATGATATCTAACCCACCAATATTATAGTATTCTTGCAATTTCTCAAATACATAGAATCTAAGATGGTGAAAGTTTGTTTGAGCGCTACAGATAATAGTCTCTTTTCATGAAGATGTAACTTCTGTTACGTTCATTTTCACTTGAGCACAAAATCAACCAAAACAGAAAGAATTTCTGCATATAGATCAAACTCGGAGATTCATCCAAACTCATTTCATGTTGACAAAAGCGAGTTAATATACAATGTATACAGTGAAACAACATTCATGATCTTTCTCTTTGTGGGTCAAGGATAGATTGGCACAAACAAGTGCATTAACAGTACACTGTTAAAGTTACACTTTATAGTTCTACATGGGTACTTACAAGTTAAGATTGCCTGGAAACTCTTCTGTCAAGTGCGATTAACTACTTGAAAGATACTTCTGCAATTGTCCACTTGTGACAGCACTCTGCAGATCTGAAAAGAGACCAAGATATACGTAATGAGGCTTGTCAGAAGTTGAAACAAGGCATTAGAAATGAGCATTTTGCCATCAAATAAAGCAGAACTTCTCTCAAACAAGAATTGGCATACCATCAGAACCTCCAATGTGTTTGCCATTCACAAAAACTTGTGGGACTGTGCGCCGCCCAACAAGTTCAAGAAGAACATCTTGGATATCAGAACCATCATCTGAAAACATAATCATAAAATCAAAAAACAACATTTCAAACAACTTGGAAATCCCTCAGCCTAGAGCTGGAATGAAACAGTTGTCTTAGTACCTACCACGATCATCCAACTCCACAACAAATGGCTGCTCTTGAAGATTTGCGAAAATTCTCTTGGCACGCAGGGAGTATCTAATCATAAGTAAAACATCAAACGTCAATCCTCATATCACCAAACCTCAGTAAAAGGGGGTCCAATGTCGTACAATTGGAGTCTAATCTCAACCATAAGTCTGAATCCCGGGGGAAATTATAACCATTCCCAAAGCCCTCTATAATGTGGCACATAAATTGCGCCCCAAACATTCTAAGATTACTACTGATCCCAAGATTAATACGGCCTTTCAGTGCAATTCTATTGCACCAAAACCACCAACCCTATTAATGTGAGTTACAAAGGCCCCAAACCCTTCTAAAAAAACAATTTGTTAGCAGGGCAAATAACTACAGCAACAAGCTCCCGTCTTTTTGCGACTTAAAAGGGCTATGAATTGTACGCAAGCCTTACACCTACATCGAAAACCCTAGGGAAAAATCCCTAACAAGTAACAAGTAAAAACCCAGAATTCTTCTTTTTAACATAAGCAATCATTCCAAAATCAAGTCATTCCACTATATACCAAAGTCAACCTGTATCAGCAACCATAGCCCAAGGCCGAGATGAAAGCGAGGTTCCATCGTAAAACCAATTGACTACTAGTATCGGCTTTGATCACAATTATAAAAAGAAAAGTAAACGGAACAAAAGCGTGGCATTTCAAATATCAGTAATTCAGCATATTAACACACAGTTCTGAGGTGTCATGAATAATTGATAGAATTGCAATGAAATTAAGAACATGAGAGAGATAGAGATAGAGAGAGAGAGAGAGAAATACGGGCAGTAGGATTTGGAGAAGACGGCGATGCGGTTGGAGTAAATGACGTTGTTGACGAAAGCCGAAGCTGAATTCTCTGCCGTCGCTATTTTAACTCCGTCACCCACCAATATCAGCACCGACGCTATTATTATCATCAGTGGAATTATCTTCATCTCCCACATACTCATACTCCTGCTTCTTCCTGATTTTCTCACCATCTCCCCTCTCCTCTCTCTTAAAACTCTCCTATGTCAACTGTCAAGACTATACTCACATGGGCCAATGCTACCAAACCCGCCCAACTTCAGTACAAGTTTTCAAACAAGGGGCCCAAAGCCCAATTGCTTTTTTTTTTTTTTCTTTGGCTACCCACCTTTAGTAGATTGCGAGAATAAATAAAGGGACAAATTTCTAAATCCTACCTTTTATATACAAAATCTTCCAAACTCCTACCATATTTTTCAAAATTTTCTAACTCCTACCTTATAAAACACTTTCTTATCATTCTCCTGCCAAAACTCCTACTCCGTCAGCTTTGACTTGGTTTTCCGACATTGACCTTTCTCTTATTCCATTTCCCCTTCAATTTGGGGCGACTTCCTTGCAATTCATTCGATTTTTTCCGTTTTTCCTCCAATTTCTCCCCTCATTTTCATCTTCTCTTTCCTATTCCCCACACTATATCATTTTCATCTTCTTTCTCATATCTCCCACATTATATCACATTGCACTCCCTTTTCTCTCTCCTCTCATTTGCAAAATTGTTCATTTTGCAATGTCAAAGAGCACATTATGCTCATACTCCCCTTCAACTAAAGGAATCAAGTGCAATTGCTCCATACTTGCTGCATTTCGCACGACACTTCGGATTTAATTACAATACCATTGATTATAAATTGACAAACTAAATACAATCAACGTGAAATTGAAAGTAAAAAAAAAAAAGCCTTAACATACTCTTTAAGAGTAGTTGTGTGTTGATACTTGATAGGTAGTACTAATTGATCCCAATCCGTCATTATTGGTAGTACTAAAGGGAGTGCAATGTGGTATAATGTGGGAGATAGGAGAGAAAAGATGAAATTGGAGGGATAAATTGGAGTGCAATGTGATATAGTGTGGGAAATAGGAGAGAGAAGATGAAAAAGAGGGGAGAAATTGGAGGAAAAATCGAATGAATTGCAAGGGAATCGCCCCAAATTGGAGGGAAAAATGGAATCAGAGAAAGTTGAATGCCGGAAAACCGAGTCAAAGCTGCCGGAGTAGGAGTTTGGTAGGAGATTGATAAGAAAGTGTTTTATAAGGTAGGAGTTAGAAAATTTTGAAAAATAAGGTAGGAATTTGGAAGATTTGGTACATAAAAGGTAGGATTTGGAAATTTTTCCTAAATAAAGAGTTGTAACTATGACTGTTGTGACTTGTCGTCAATTAGTCGTGCTGACTGATAAGATTTGATTTCGGTTTCATTTTGATAATCTTTGCACTACTTAAAACCATTATCATGTCACATGATAAGTCGACGTTTGGATAAGTTTGGTGTTTGATCATCTAAAATCATCCTTCAGAAATCGCGAAACTCAATTTGAGCCTTAGTAAATAGTAGACTCATAGAGGCATTAGTAGATTGAAGAGGAGAGATTGAAATTTGTTGTAAAGGGTGAGGTTAGAGTTTGCCTTAGAAGCATAAGTCCTAATCTATGTTTGTGAAACAAATCCATTGAGTTGGAGCAATGGTTCAAGTGTTCAACTAACTTGTTCATTTTTTAGTAAGCAAAAATGTGCGAAAAGAATTGCAAATGGTTCATACCCAATCTAAGATTTAAGAACTCAAATGTGATCAATCGAGTTATAATTGACTAGAGTAACACTTAAGCTACTTGATCGTGACGTACCCTACACATTAGGGATCATGATTCATGACAACATCGTATAATTCAAAACAAATTTAGCAGTAACACAACAAATTTTAATAAAAATGTGGATCAAATGTAAATTATAGAGTACATTATATCCAAAAAAAATCAAAAAAAGAAAATAAAATTAAGCTCAAGAATCTTTCTTGGAGTTGAATTCCTTCAAGAGCAAATCGTAAGCCTCAAGCTTATCATAATAAACATCCCAAACGCATCTAACGCAACCACTCCCACAGCAATCCCCCGCCTCCGGCTTCTCCGGTGGCGTCGGCGGTTGTAAAGCCGCCGCCTTCACCTCCTTTCCTCCCTCCACCTCCATCGCCGCCGTCGCCGTCGGCGTAGGATCCTCTCTCTTTTCCGGCACGTCAGCCATCGGCGACGCCAAGGAGACGGCTTTAATGATCTGTAGAACTGAATTAGGGCGTCGGTTGATGGTGGTTTGACGGTGTCGTTGGTGGTGGTGGTGGTTGAGATTGAAGCGTGTCAGCCTTAACATCGACGATCCGACGTCGTTTTGGACATCAGATGTTTTATATTGGCTAGAAAAAGAATGGAGATTGTTGTAATGATGCTGGAATTTCAATGGCGTGAACATGATGTTTTCTTCTCTTTTATTTATCCTTTTTTTTTTCCTATTTGACAAGTTGTTGAGTGGGGAAAATTGGGGCGAGGGTTGGACACGTGGTGGTTAATCATTGGATGTATGGAAGAACAACAGCGCGGCGTTGATTGGCTAGTCAAGACACTTACAAATTCGGGTACGGGCCATTGCCCATGTAGGAGCCCAGTTTCTGTTGGGCTGAAATATCGAGTTTAAGCTGCATACTATTTCCGTTTTATTAGGTTTTCTACGTTTCGTTTGGAACCTAAAAGAATGGAGGAATAATTAATGTCCCAGCTATGGAGTATCTGGATTCACATTTCTGCACTCATATACTAGCGTGAATTGATAGTTGGTAATCTTGGTATCATGCTAGTAATTAGGTAAGTGATCATCCAACGCGGATTTGAAACCAATACACGTCGCTTGATCAAGAAGGAAATACCAACAATTGAGAAAATCACCGAGAAGGAAACAATGTTAAAAGTGTAAGTATTACGCAACAAATGCAAACACATACAAATCACATATTTGTATGCACAATGGGAGATTGTACCCATAACCTTAGCTTAGATCATGCATCTATTGCTGAGATACAGGTTGTTGAAGTAAATTTCAGTAGTCTCTTGGATATCCCTTAAGGCCAAGCAGTAGAAGCACGAGACGTACGTACTCAAAGGCGTAACCCACCCTTACAAACTCCATCTTGAACCCGTTCCATGGAGGATACCTTGCGGAAAAATCAGGGAAGAAGCCTCTATGGAGCACAGCCTTTTCGCGGCTAAATGTGTCGAATGTGTACTTTCCGTGATAACTTCCCATTCCGCTAGCTCCAACTCCTCCAAATGGTAGTTCATCACATACGTACTGTAACGAAACATTCACCAATAAAAAGATCATCAAGTAGAGAAATTCCTGAGAAAATCTAACTATGAATTTATTGAGCATTACCTGAACTAGAACATCATTGAATGTCACACTTCCTGAGGATGTTTCTGACACTATGTGCTTTTTCAATGCTTCATTGTGAGTGAACGCGTATAGAGCTAATGGCTTTGGTCTCGAATTGATGAATCCAATACTATCCTGAATGTTCTTCACCTGCAAAATCAATGTCGAAAACATGGATCATAACAACGTCACCCTGAAAAATAATGTACATTGTCGTACAGTTATAGGTTATACGAATTTGCATGATTCCTTTACCGTTATGATGGGCAAAAATGGGCCGAAAATCTCTTCGTTCATGAGTTCCGAGTCAAGTGGAGGATCTAATAAGATTGTTGGCTCAATAACCCTGAAAAACCATGACAAATTGCAGCATCAGAAATTGAAAGTTCACAAAAATCCTCTGTACGTATATGCGTGGAATAAAGGCCTGGCCAAGGCAAACTTACAATCTTTGTTCATCAAATGAGCCACCATGCACAATTGAAGCTGCCACCACAGGATCCTTGATCAGGCCGCGCAATCTATCAAAGTGTTGCTTGTTGACGACTCTGCTAAGGCCTTCCAAGTTATCTATGTTTTCGCCATAGGACCTCTTGACTGTTGTGGTCAGCATATCAATCTAGAAGATCACCCCCCAAAAATATAATGTCACAGATTGTTATGGTATTGCATCAAATCAGAACATTTCATGTAGGACAGAATTATGAGATATTACAAATGAAGTTGCGTATTTCTCCTCCACAAGCACATAATCTATCGCGATGCAAGCTTGTCCACCACAAGCACCCCACTTCGCGGATGCAAGTCTTTTCATAGCCACCTTTGTATAGCAACATACCAGCAAAAACATTAGAATGAGAGACCTTGGTTTGAAAATTCAGCTGATAGATCTCACTGAAATCCAAAAGAGCTCTATATACCTTCAAATTGGAGGATACTGAGGGGTAATCAAAGACCATAGGGCATTTTCCGCCTAGCTCTAATGTCACAGGGGTTAGATGCTTTGCAGCTTCTGTCATTATTATTCGGCCAACTGTTGTACTCCCTAATCAAGTCGAGTGTCAGTATTTTAAGCAAACCTCTCTCGAGTACACTTTGGATAAACCCTTTTCATGTCATGACCAATAGAACAAAATCTGTCACTGAATGACGGATTCAACTATTCAAGTACAACTCTATGAAAAGGGTTCATACGAGCAGTTGTGAAACATTAAAACTTGAATTAGTTAAGTAAGAAAACATAAAGAGTGAAAATTGCACCAGTGTAGAAAATCTTGTCCCATTTCTGCTGCAAGAGCTTCTGACTAGTATCAACCCCCCCTTCTATGACCTTTATCGCGCTGTTATCCAAGTACTGAGGGATAGTCTTAGCCAGGAAAGAAGATGTGGCCGGAGCCACCTCCGATGGCTTTATGACGACCACATTTCCAGCAGCTATAGCTCCGACCAATGGTTCCAATGCCAAGTCTAAAATGACAACATAAAACATCAATTTACATCAGCTAGTTATTTTAACGGGTAATCGACCTTCATGATTTTGCACATACATTGTTTGGATTTCTCCATATGTGTTAAAAGTATCCCACATCAGAAAAAAGAGAAAACATGTCATAGTAATTGAGATCGTAAGAGTGCCCCTAATTGGGTCGAGATACAACTCACTTCTAAACCGAGTTACCCAATTCCAATATATACATACTCAACACATACGTAAGTGCCTTAGGAAATGTAATGACGACTAACCTATCGGGTAGTTCCAAGAGGTCATAATCAGAACTAAGCCATAGGGTTCGGGCATTACTTCTCCTTTTGCAGGAAACAAAAGCAATCTTGTACCAACCTGCATGCATCAGTAATTTTCCAAATTTATCATCATAAGAAAAGCAAAATGGCTTACAAAAATGTGTGCGCTTCTTGCATTGTGAATTACTTCGTAGTTATGAGTACGTGCGATTTTCAATATAGGGTAAGGCTTACGTACATTCGCCCCCTATCCAGCCTTACGTTCTTGTTGTATCATTCTAAGATTCTGTAGCAATATGCTGATGAACTTAAGCTACCCAAAATACTACGGAGTAGTAATTAACACTCTGCTGGTCCACAATTCACTAATGAGGTGCAAAAGCACGTGCCTCTATTTCTTCTCTAATTCATACAATCATAGCCACTAAGCCAAAGCTTACTTGACACCTGACCTACTCAATTAGTTGAAATACCGGACAAACTAATCAATATGCTCATTAAATTATGATGATGGTCGAGAATAACAAACAAAATCCGCACCTTTTTGGGAGACGTCCAGTCCTTCAAGCAACTTAAAGCGTACTGAATTGATTTCTTCACAGGTCCAACCTAGCACATACATCATCATTGAGAACAAATTTAGCCAAGAAATGAAAAAAACCAGAAATCGCGATATAAATTCATACTATTTAGCTCTCCTAATTTCTTGTCGTGAAATGTTAAAGATTGTAACGTTCTATAATTGTGAGGAAAGGCACACCTTATCCTACTCCTTTTTTAACGAGTGCAAAAATCATTACCTTCTAATTTTATACCGTTAAAAAACTACGACCTATGTTCATTTATGTCTCATTATCACGTGTATTTATACACTCTCTTTTAATTAGAAAAATCATACTAACGTAATAATCCCGATTCAGCAACAAAAAAGTGTAGACATTTAATCAAAATTGACTACGTGTTGTGTCATCTCTCACAATCTATTCTTTGAAATTGCAACAATTTGACATTTACATTTAATTAACTCGAAAAAAAAAGTATAGTGTGAAGCACTAATTAAAGATGTCTCATAAGTCGCAGATCCGCACTAACTTATTGTGCGACCAACTTAAAAGAGTTGTAAATTTATCAAAGGGTTTAAAATGATACTCGTATAATTAAGGGATTTACCTCGTCCTTGAAAGCTTCAACTTTACTCTTACCAACATCATCATGAAGTGCTTGGAAACACTGTTTTTCTTGTTCAACAATCATCTTCAAAAGACATTGAAGCTGCCTTTTCCTCCATTCAAAGCTTCGAGTTCCACCATTTTTGAACGTCTCCCTAAGCTCACCAATCATCTCCATCTCCAAACTTCCCATAACTCTGTTTTTTTTCCTTAACAAAGTTGTCCAATTTCTATACTATTATTATAGTGGAATAATAATGATTGGAAATGAGAATAATAAGCTGATTGGGGAAATGGGGTGAGTCCCGAGTAGTGTAATAACGCGTAATCAGGAAGATACTAAAACTAGAAAATTTAATAAAGGAAGATGATCAAAGTTATGAATGAGAAAAATGGTATGGGTTTTGCTCTGTTTGATATACTATCTTGCCTACTACGATCCAACTAATCTCATTTAGTGACTGCATTTAATGACTTGGGTCCAGCGTAAGTAGCGCTTTCATTTTCATTTCAAGAAATGCGTGGGACGTGCGTACGTAACTACGTACTGCGTAGGAATAGAATACCCAAGCGTAACGTAAAGTCTACCATACACTCGAAAATACTTGTATGTTCGTTGTACTGCTACTTCTCATTGAATAAAGTTTCACATGGTTCATGCGATTGATAAATTTATTATGCAAATAATGCATATTTCCACGCTGAAATGACTGGTGTAGTACACGCGCCTCTACTGCTCTACAGGTAGTGTGCCACGGCCGTTTCCAACGTGGATTTACCAGAATTCACCACCCTATATTATTGTGAGACCACTTAAATTGGTTACATTTTGCCTGGCGTGTAAAAAGTAAGTTAAGTTATATGAAAAACATCATATACAACAAAAATAATTATGGGTTTATTTTGATTAAAGTTTAGACCGATTTGATTAAACTTATTAACAGGTTCGAGAATTCCAATATAAAAGCACGATAAAAATACGAGACCATTTTGATGACATGAACAATAAACCTAGTAATTATTGAAAGAAGTTCAATTATTTTGTTAGATTTTCACGGGACTATCTGCAACAATGGACAACAACAAAAACAGTAAAAGCTGAAAAAATGAAAGAGGAAGCACAAGCAAATCAAACCCGTGCGCAGGGGTAAAAGGACCCAAAAACAGTAGAACACCCCCTATACCTGTACCAGGCCAGGCCACCCTCTAACCCACATACCATTTCAGTTGTACGTTTTCACAATTATTTGACCTAGTACAGTAACAAGTCATCCTGGCGTGCATTATTGATATGGTCTTGCTTGATACGGAGAGAATAATAAGGGGAATAACCGAAGCGAGATAATTACTAGAAAAATCAATCAAGAGGGTAACGGTTCCTTGAATTGTAAGTTTGGTATGTTGGAAAATCATTAATTAGGTCAAGGGACTGAGGGAGTAATGTATTACCTCCTCTGGGTGTAATGAGCTTTTTTTTTTTTCGTAATGAGTTTTGGGACTCGGGTTTTTCATCTCAATCCAAACATGTAAAATGCTTCTTAATCATTACTCCGTACTTTTCAATTTATTCTAACTCATTACTACGAGTCCAAGCATGCCCAAATGGAGTACTCAATAGATAAATCATCTTTGGTGATATATGTGGTACAGTTTAAGGAACGTTGGGTGGCACGTCTATGTATATGGCCAATAATTTTGTAAATGGTTTTCGGCTATGTAGCTCCTAGTTGCCTATAGACGTCTCATATGGGTGTGGTTTCATCCTACTGACCCTCATAGGGAAGTGTGCGCATATAATGTTAGATAAACTCTCAAGGCACATATCTCAATCCTAAACTCAAGGCACATATCATGCATGGAGGGATTGATCATATGATCACGATCACGATCACAATCAAAGCAAATGATGTAAGATAAACTCAAGGCACATATCTCAGCTGAAGTCATTGGGACGGAGGGAGTATATGACCCCCGAGGGTACAACAAATTCACGTAATTCCTCTCACATAAACTTTACCACTTCCACTACTTTTTTACATTTGTTTCTCTTTTTTTTTTTTTAAAAATAAAAATTGGACCCACAATATGAGACTTAGGGGCTGTTTGGTAGGGGGGTTTCAAGAAAGGGAAAGGGAATTGAGACTTCTCATTCCCTTATTGAGTGTTTGGTTGCATATTTTTGTCATTTTCATTCCCCACTTTCCATGTATCCATTACCCCCAAATCCCTGTACTCCATTCCCTACCCCCCCAAGGGTTTTGGTGATTACCCAATATTGGGGTTTCATCATCCACCCACAAAACAACCGTCCACCAACATCATCCACCACAAGTCCACCACGGCCGACCAAGAACCCCCCACACCACAACCTCCATGGCTCCATCGGAACCCCACACCACCTACGACCACCACCGATCCCCAAAATGCTGGTGACCTTCTCTCACCATAGATCCATAACCCGTTACCCACATGCACCACATAACAACCACCAAACAAAACCGATGCACATCTATATCTACAACCCAACACCACCGTTTGAGTTGGATGGCGTTATCAGGAGGACTTGGGCATAGAAGACGAGTGAAATTTAACTTCGGCGAAGCGATGGGTAAAGCATTGGCGGTGTACGGCTATGGGAGACGATGACGGCGGCGCATCAGGTGTAGAAGATGACGGTAGCAGCAGATGGGATTGAAATGGTTATGGTATGTGGTGGTCTAATTAGAGGAGAGAGAAAAAATGAAGATTGGGGTTTGAATAATTTGTACAAACCAAACGCATGGGGGAATTGTAGGGGGTTTCATTCTTTTCCCCACTTTTCCCTTTCCCTTTCCCTTTCCCTTCTTTGTACCAAACGCCCCCTTATTGTTACGCCAAATAGACTTATTTACAAGATGTTCGAAATCGCTAATGAAAGGAAGGCGCTTTACATAGTCAGGAACATGAACGGATGATGTTTTCACTCTTGGGGTGGAAG
>JBBYHQ010308894.1:0-17690 GCA_038382645.1 Spergularia azorica | reverse complement strand
GTTGCAATAGGTAGTCGTCAATGGAGTTTGGATCGGCTACGACTCAGATCTGATTGTGAAGACACGATTGTGGTGGTGATGTTAGCCGTTTTGATTCATGCGATTTGGGTTGTCGGTGGGGCTTATTTAATAGTGGTGGTGGTAGGATTATAGTGGAGGTTGGTTGAAGGGGAATGAGATTGGTGGGTTGATGAAGGAGGAGAGAGAAAGATTGAAAATCCGATGAAAATGATGAAGACTTGGGGAAGATGCGGTGGGTTGGTAGGTGAGGAGAGAGGAAATATGAGAGGAGTATTTACTATTCTACAGT
This sequence comes from Spergularia azorica, assembly GCA_038382645.1. Classification (NCBI taxonomy): domain Eukaryota; kingdom Viridiplantae; phylum Streptophyta; class Magnoliopsida; order Caryophyllales; family Caryophyllaceae; genus Spergularia; species Spergularia azorica. The sequence goes on along the minus strand of JBBYHQ010308894.1, from coordinate 17,380 downwards.
AAGTTACCATGTATAAAAATACATGGATTGGGTCAAAATTGTTTTGTCTTTTAGTGTGGTATGCACTATTTCACAGCACACTGTGTGCAAAATTTCGGCCCTCATCCATGACTCCCAACATCAATCCACAACATTCACTGCTGTACAGTGCATACTGTTCTAGTACCAAAAAGGTTACAAAATAGGCGAGGTCGGGATGGTTCTAGCAGAAAAGAAATTAGGAACGCTCAAGCTATATTAAATCCTCGGCCATCTATGAATCAATCCCATGATTCGCCAATTTCAAAGCAAGAGGAGATACCATAGGACTATAGGAGCCATAGTTGATAGCATATGACTCATCTCGGTACCATTTGGAAAAATTCTCGTGGAATTATGATACAGTGAAGATCAATGACACATTGTCTACTGGCCACAGCCCACAGGCTATAAGTCACACTACTACACTTGAAATGGAACATCCAAGGAAATTAATTCAGGAGAAAAAAAAGAATTGATGCTCTTGAAATAGATCCTGCCGGCGCTAATTGCACCGTTTGCAAGCGCTATCTACGGTGGTACAATTTGATTGCACAAGATAATTACAAATAACAAAGACAATCAGCAGGCACAAAACACACAAAAGAGCAGTCGTCAAATGAAATTACCGGTAGATTTGAGCATACATAAAGAGCGACCACAATGTTTCCAAAAAGCGCAAAGTTCAAGTCACCATGGTTTTCTTCAACTATCATACACTTCAGATAAGTCATAGACAGGGTCTAAAGATATCACTAACCCATAGCATATTTCTGAGTCCAGCTCCTGGCGGTGGTCTCATACTTGGACCTGTCTGTCTTGTACATGTGAGCAATCTCAGGCACCAAAGGGTCGTCCGGGTTTGGGTCCGTCAATAATGAGCAAATTGAAAGCAAAACCTGCAGTAACATACAGAGTTAAATAAACATAGAATACAGAAAGAGGAGAAAAGCAGAAACGAGTCACTTCGCAGCTCATTCATAAGACAAAGCTTACAAGGAACACATATTGTAGCAACATTAGATTGTTATCCAAGAACACAATGACGTAAATAAATAAAATCTATGTAATCACAAATGTACTCCACTAGATAAACAAAGTATTCATGTGACTGCTAGCAGAGCTTTTATACACGTCTACTTCATGAGGTTAACAACTAGAGAAACTAAAGTTCCAAGATTTAAGTTCAAACTAGTATCACAACGAGTCAAGCACTACGCATGCTATTTTGATAACATGAAGCAAGATCGTAACACAAAACCACACCCGCAGCTGTTTGATTGAAAAAACAGCAATCCTAATAGTTAGGGTTGAAATCAACACCAAAGAAAATAAAGTTTCTCCACAACGTGCAAAGGAACTAAACAATAGCAAAGGCTGCAGACGCATTAGGACAGTCCTCTAGACTTTGTCAACCTAACATACCAGTTTAAACAAAAAAGAGCTTATCTTTCAAATTTCTTAAAACAAAAAAGCACAGCTAGAGTTTAGAATGGCTTAAATAGCGAACTAAATGCACAGGAAGAAGTATGTTTGCTGCTGAAATAATAACCTTTGAAATGGTTAGGGCAGGACTCCATTGCTCCTTCAAAATATCAAGACATATGCTGCCATTACTATTAATGTTAGGATGGAAAACCTTGGTCCTGAAAGCAACCTGTGCAAAGAACACGAAAGAAAATATCAGCAGCAGCAAACCCATAAACTAGAATAAGGCATTATGCAATCCCGAATACAGTAAACAGATTTGCATGGAGGGGAAATGTAAAAGTATTGAAGTGACAATCGCACAAATATAACAGAAGTAATTCAGAAACAGGTAAAACATCATTTTGAAGCTACATATTTTACATAAAGACAACATTTTCATGATCATAATCAGGTGATCCTGGATCGGTGAGAAAAGAATCAGAGAGAGTAGGCAATAACAAAAACACTGACATGCCTACGATTTCCAATGGCCCAGGTCAACTTTCTCCACATTTTTATACTATACATATCCCAAAACCATCGGCTACAACCTGGGGACCAAATCCAAGTAGTATGCCTGAGTGCCAGACCAAAATCACTAAAAGTATATACTGCCTACATCGAAATATAATATGAAGCTAAGGGCCCAGTCATGATGAACGATAACACTGAGTACTGAAAACTAATCAGAGCAACCCATTCGAGGATCCATCCATGTAACAACATCACTAGCCCAATGCACCAAAGGCTCCCGCCAAAAGGCGCGATAAGGGGGGCTCGGATGCACACAAGCCTTACCCCTATGTTGATATCATAAAGAGGCTGCTTACGGTTGACCAAGCATGAAAATTCCTTCGGGAATCGCTTCGACAGTCTGCCACAATGTTACATCATAATAGAATAACGGCAGACACTTTTGTGACCATTTTGCTTTTTGTTGCATTATATCCAAAACCAAAGAATATTTAGTCTTAGATATATTGAAGAATAAACAGAGAAGAAACCTCAGAAAGAGAACAATTACTGGTCCCAAATGTCTTACTAGAAGAAGATACTAAATGGCATCTCTTGCCTCCCCCCCCACCCCCTACTTCCACGTATGTAATCGACCCCACTACAAACATTACTCAAATATTCTCAAAAGAAAAATCACACCACAAAATGGCTCAGACAGTCGTATAGATCCGCCAGATCCAAAAGCGTACTTAATTGTAAAGCACAGCTAGTAGCACCAGAACAGTCATAGCTAATGACATGATGTTGTTCTGTCAACTCTCATCTAGACCAAGTGTCCATATAGAGATTCTAAGAGAATGTTTCGTTTCCAAACAAAATGTCAGATAATATGATATAGCCAACTTTGCAATAACGTTATATGAAAACATCAACCTATTGGGTCATTTGCTATCACAAAACTTCTGAATGTGAGAGATGTTGTCCAGCTAACTATTGCTACGCAATAAAGTTGCAAAAGGAAAGTACATGGGAATCTCTTATAAAGAGCGAGCACCTATTTCAAAAGCAATCTCTTAAGACGACCTAAGCACTTGAGCCATTGTCCAAATTGCTACATGACTCACCCATTGGACAAATAACTGAGTAAGAATGAAGTGCAATCAAGACACATAACTTAATTTCTCAAACACAGCCAAAATATATTGACCAAATGATCGCGGAAAGCTCCATAAACATACACACAAACCCCAAGTATTCAAAAAGCGTCTTGTACTATTAAGGTTGAACAGGTACCAAGCCAACAGAGAGATGTATATGGTCAATCTTAATACCTTCAGATATGTCAAGATCCACACTAATTCTATTATTCCATTCAAGTTTATATGCGAATGTGTTTAGAGCATTTTGCCAAACAGATGATCCTTTCCAGTTCAAGCAAGCACAGTTCCTATTTAGCATTACTCTCGGCCACAACTCACATCAGATTTGACACACAAAGAGAAATTTGCAAACGGGAGTTACGATAAGCAAACGAAGCTTAAAAACAGAGTCCAGTAACATTAAGTACACGTTAAGTGATGTTAGCTTCAAGCGCTATCACGTGTGAAACAATATCCACATAGTTGATTATGATTAGTGACTAATATCAAGATAACTGGAAGCATTCCGACAATGATGTATAGAACAATGTCTCAAAGTCGAAGAAAATCACCAACGACAAGACTAAGCTTGCATGAATCATCTATTTATTCATTTCAATAGTTGGCTTGCATCATATGCTCCAAAACAACAGATAAAGGATGAAAGTTTAAGTATCAGACCTTTGGTGGCTTGAATGGGTAATCTGGAGGGAAATGGATGGTAACTAAAAATACTCCTCCAGCATAAGGGCTGTCGGCAGGACCCATGATCGTTGCCTGCCAATGGAACATGTCTTCAGCAACAGGGCCTAAACAAAAATTAGCAGTAAATATTAGAAGTCGACTCACATATAACAGTTAGGAGCAAGTAAAACACAACAGTCTAGGCTCCCATAGCAACAGCAAACCAAAAAAAAAAGGTTCAAAAGTTCTAACAGCTGAAAAAAGTCCTATACTAAAAAAAGGCACGGACATTTTTTGAAAATGAGCTTTGAAGTGCAGCTTCCTTACTGCCTAGCGCCTACCTTGCAGGAAAGAATACACCATTGACCATAGTCTCGGGAAAACACCAACTTTTTAAAGCAGAGTACTAACTAGACATTCAAAATGGATTGGACAATAATAACCTCGGTTTTAAAAAGCATGCATGAGGCGCAAGGGCTGTTGCCTTAGCTAGTTCAGGCAACGCAGGTACCACAAAGGCACATGAGGCAAACAAAAAAAAGTGCAGGCAGAAAGGGGCACCCCAGCCTCCAGGCGCTAGGTTATGCATTTTCCTTCTCCTCATGTACCTAACACTCTAACCCTTCTTTCTCCCTCCTTAATCCGTTGTTTCTACTTCTTTACACATTGTTCTTCTATAATTTCCAACAAAAGGGCAACCTTTTGCAAATTATGAGAAATAAATGTTCGTTTGCCAAATAACTATGCCTCGCATCTATTAGGTGTGCACCTCATCTGTGAGGTAATTTGCCTCGTCGCATCAGGCCCTCATCACCTCGGTGCACCTTTTAAAACCAAGCCTACGACAGCCACTTAGCAGCAATCGAAAGTTAAAGAGTACTGACTACCCTACAGCGCAAATACCACAACATCATCAACGGATGTGCCCTTGCTCAGTTACTCCTTACATCACACACTATCAGGTGTAACTGCTGCGATCAAATCTTTTCTCCAACAAATTCCACGACCGACTATAATCATCCTAGTCTATAAAGTTGATTAAACACGATAAATCTACCGCAACAACGCGCAATCGACTGTTCGACCAAAAAATGCAATCAAAGAACAAAATTACACAAACTTATCAATTAATCAACATCAACACCATTAGAATAACCAGAAAACAAGTCACCAATGCAACAATTACTCATACGCCTGATACAAATAAATCAATTATCACCCAAACAAACGTATAACATACGCCAAATTTCATAAAACAAGGTATGAAAATCACATATCATGAAGAAAAAAAAAAACGATAAAATGAAGAGAGAAAAAGAGGAATACCGGCGCTGCAAGAGGTAGGAGGATCTTTCTGAAGATCCTTGAGTTCCTTGAGGATACGCTTGGACGCCATGACCAAAACCCTAACAACACCGCCGGAAAACCCTAATTTTTCGAGGTCAGAGAAAACAATCAAAATAAAAATAATTAATCAATTGCGGTGACGAGATTACGAAAGCGTGAAGTTGAAGCTGAGAAGAGAGAATACCTGAGAGAAATACGCCGGGGGCGGGCGATTTTTAGGAGAGAGAAAGCGGGGAAAAAATGTAAGAAGGTGGAGAGAGAAAGGGTTTTAAATATATAAATATAGGAGTGCGAGGCTGGGTCGGGGTGTGGGTGGGAAGGAAGGAAGACGTCCAGGTCCAGCCATTCCGTATTCTGGAAGATTCTTGTTCACGCCTCCCTATAGCAAATCCGATTCTTCATTTCTCTCTTTTGCGGGACCCATTTTTCCCAAAACACTCGGACTGGTTCGGTTGTCTATCTACATATAGACTTTCTTTGACCCTCATTATTCCCTCTTACTCCCTCCATTTCATTAGGTTCTTTGCATTTGGTTTGAATTTCTCTCACAGATTCAAATCAAATGCAAAGAACATAATGAAATGGAGGGAGTATTTTTTTTTACTCCACCAGTATTTTTTCATTCGTGAATAACTTTATCCTTGCCACTTAGGTCCTGTTTGGATATGGAGGAAAATTTGAAGTCAATTGACAACAATTGAGAAAAATGAATCAAATACAAAATTAGTACGCTTGCATGATGCATAGATGCGACCATATGGCGTTGGCAGGGAATTAATGACATCTACGGCCTTGGCAAAATCGTGGCCCATATATGAGAAAATAGTTGAAAACTTGCTTGGAGAAAACAAAGGGTTAATCCAATAATGTAGTACCCTAGTACATTAGTGGACGACCTATAAAGTATGCGAGAAGCATATCCAACAACTACATGACAAAAAAGAAAGAACTACCACATTACATTTCAAGACAGCTTGAAATGAAAATTTAACAGACATTACAAAACAAGCAGATGGAACAATCAGGGCCAAATCTACTATGGGTATTACTTTATGTCTCTGTATGACGATGAGACCCAAGTACAATCACGACGAAACCCCGTCTTTAGCCTAAGATAGAGATTTGGTTTTCCGACTCACGATTTATAGGTGTCGAAAGAAATGACGAGGTTTTAGTAGCAATGTAGCATAATCAACCAGCTATTCCGGTGGAGTGGGCGCAGATGATGATGATTCGGGATGACTCTCAGAAAGAGTATGCCGGACATCTTCTATCATCTTTAGAAGATCTGACATTTTGGGTCTTTGTTCTGGTACTCTAGCTACACATGATAACGCTATCTGCAGCATCTCCACCATCTCTTCTTCGACATGAGGATACCTCAGGAGTTCAAGGTCAAATACTTCAGCAGTCCATTCCTCTCGGACAACCGAATGAACCCATCTAACTAAATGAACGAGTTCATCACCCCCCGTTGTATGGACAGGTGACTTACCAGTGAGAAGCTCGAGTAAAAATACTCCGAAACTGTAGACATCAGATACTTGAGTGGCCTTCCTGGTGTCTGTCACTTCAGGTGCCCGATAACCAGCAGCACGGGAGATAGGTGGGGCAAGTGGGCTCATGACTGTCGCCAATCCAAAATCTGAGACACACCCAAATTTCTGAGAGGTGAGGAAGACATTTGATGATCGGATGTTACCATGTACAAACTTGCTCCCATTAATTGAGTGAATATGAGAAATTCCTCGAGCAGCTCCAAGGGCTATCCTCAACCGTGTTTCCCAGTCTAAGGGGATCCTGTCCTCTCCTTTTTGACCTGCAGGACCATCCAAATGTTGAGAGATAAGTAACACTCGCCATCATTCATGAAAATTAAATAACAACAATTACAACTATTGAATCAAGGTGTTGTGGAGAACGAAAGAGAAAACAGGCAAGTGAGCTGTGTGAGCCAGAGGACTGTAACTCTAGACACTGTAAAAACAAAGACACTAGGCAAATACTTCACTCTGAGATCACGAAATAGCCAAAAGAAGATTCGTCAAACTGGATAGCATTTTTATGACTCCGAGTCCCAATACTAGGGCTGACAGCCTCAAATTTTACTTTACAAAATCAAAAACAAAGCAGGGATCGCAAGTAACAAAGAGGGGACTCATCCCCATCACGCTAAACCATATATTGCACGTTAGCCTATTGAATCAATTCAATAGACCTGATGCACTGCAACCATGTTAGGTTGGTTTATCTGTGGCACAACTGCACAAGCCCTCCAGTACCGTATAACCTCTTTAATAAGTGACACTCCATGGTACTCGACTAATTACATATATTAACAATTCACTGGATGTTCTACATCCGAAGTAGAAGCTAGCATTCAAAACCAATTATCAAATTCACATGTAGCAACCAGACATGCTCAAACCCGAACATGGTAACAAGGAAGGCCATCCATTGTGCAGGCAATAATTCTCTCAAAGCCAAGTCTTCATTAACCAACAAGTACATATGAATTGACAAATGCAATCAAGGAGAACTGTGAAATACTAGCTTGCAGTAATAACAAAAGAAGGCTCAAATTCTTACAGAGAAGTATAGTTCAAGTCTCAGGAAAACCAGCAACAATAATCCATTAGAACTTATCAAGGCAATTTAGCTGAAAGAGTACTGGAACAACAAATAGTATATCAGGAAGACAGGACTGCAACTTACTGTGAAGCATTGCGGAGACACTCCCCTGGGTACAGTGATCATTGACCATGAGTTTTTCGTCCTTTGAGTAGTAATAAGCACGAAGAGCCACCGCATTCTCATGCCTAATGCTCCCAATCATCTCCATCTGCTGCTCAAACTCGCGCTTACCAGCACTGACTTCTTTCAACCTCTTGACCACCACAACATTAGCATCCTCCAAAATAGCCTTATAAGACATCCCAAACGTCCCCTTGCCCAAAACTTCAGCAGACGCCCTCAAAAGATCCTCCAAATCAAATGCATAATTACACCCCTCGAAGAACACAAGCCCATTCCTCGAACCCTGATCACGTGACAGTGCCTTCTCAGGCGACATACTACCTTTTGGAAATTTCCCATTAAACCCATCATCACTATCCTTTCTTCGCGAACAACAAGCAAAGAACAGACACACAAATGCCACAACCCCAAGCACACCACACCCAATCACAAGCCCTAAAAACCACCTTTCTCTCCACCAATTCTTACCCTTCCCCTTCAATTTCGGCACTGGCGACACATCTGACTGTGCAACACCAGACTCATCCACAGCAACATGATTATTCCCTACAAAAGCCGACTTAGGAAACCTTCGTAACGACTTAGGTACACTACCACTCAAATTATTATTAGACAAGTTCAGTTCCTCTAAATTAGGCAAACCCAAGTCAGGAATCTCCCCGGAAAGCGAATTATTCGCCAAATTCAACGACACAAGCTCCGACATTCTCGACAACGACTCCGGTATCTCCCCAGTAAACCGATTATTCGACAAATTTACCACACTAAGATTCTTCCAAGCAGTAAAATCACTAGGCAACCCACCACTAAAATTATTAAACTGTAAAAACAACATGGACAAATTCCTCAAGTTGGTAAAATCCTTGGGAAAATCACCACGGATAAGATTCTCCCTAAGACTAAGAATCTGCAACGCCGATAACCTACCAAGGGTATCAGCCGGAATCTCGCCGCTGAACCCGACAGCTGGCAACCTTACACCAATGACACGTGTCGACTCAGCATTGCAAGTTACACCAGTCCAATTCTTACACACTGAAGTCGTCTCACTCCAATTAAGATTATGAAAATGTGGCAATTTTGCTACAAAATGTAGTAACGCTCTCTTATCATCTTCTAATACCTCAGCATTTCCACTCACACCAAACATCCCCCAACTTAATAATAATACTAACAACAATTTTACCAACATTACAGAAAATTGTGAAACACGCTTCATTGTTTTTCTTTTACCCGTCAATGCGAGGTAAAGGAGGTTCCGACTGGTAACCTGTCAAAATATAAACAAAAGGCCAAAAAGGGGATTAAAAATTCAAACTTACGATTGTTTCAAAAATGAAATTCGGGCTAAACATTAAACTAGGGAATCCAAACCAAGATAAAGGGGTAAAAAAGAAGGGTAAAAAAGGGAAAGGGTAGTTGTTGTTGTTGTTGTCATGAAAAGTAGAGCTGAAATTAAATTCACATACAAAAACACTGCAGAAAAGTTCTACTATAAGTTTTGAATTGAAAAAATAAAAGCAAAACAAACCCAATGTTACTTTACTTTCTTTTTTTTTTACTACTCCAATTTTTTATGTTGAAAACAACAAATTTTAAAGAGCGAAAAAATCGAGGGGGGCGAAGAAACACACAAAAGAAACCAAACAGAAAAACACAAAAAGAAGAAAACGAATCTCAACCACTGAAACCACACTTTTTTTCACAAAACCAATGTTGTTGTTCTTCTTCTTCTTGTTGTTGGAGTAGTATAGTATAAGTTTCTAGTTCATAGTTCATACGTACGTACCTTTCGGGTTTTAACTCGTTGATATTGACGAGTTAGATCTGAGTCAGTGTAACTCAACTCGGGCAACTCGGGGGGAGTGGTGGTAACAGCAAATGCAGAATGTGAAAGGTGGAGGAATAATATGACATGTGAGGATGAGGAGGTGGAAGAAAACGGTGGGTATTAACTGTTGAAAGGGGGGGGTAATTAAAGTGTAATTAAGGTGTGATTAAGTGGGGTGATTTGAGTGATTAGTTAGTACCAATAAAGAAAGGGATAATTAGAATGAATTTAGTTGGAGAGAAATTAAAGCTGAAATTTGAGTAGAGTGATAATGAAGAAGAAGAAGGAGAAGGGGGAGAAGAGGTGGGAGTGTTTAATGGAGGGGACAGTGAGAGTGTGGGGGTAAGGGTATTGGTGGAAATGTCGAATTTATAATAACTGAAAATGATATGATATGATATGGGTTAATTATGATTTACTCACCGACGCCAAAAGTCAATCTAGTAAACTTTGGGTCTGCTTTAAGTCAAAATATCTCGTGTTTAATTGTTTATGCGAGAGTTTTCTTGTTCATTATGATTTTACGCGATTTGAACTGGAATTAAGATGAATAATGTAAATAAGCAGAAAAATTCATCTGATCTCAAAGAGTTGAATTGAGGGGTATGAATGTAATTTTAATGGTCCTTGTTTTGGTTACATCCTTCAACCTTGCAAAAGTTAATTACCGGATATAGGGGTATGAATGTGTGGTGTTAGTGTGGTATGAATGGGACTAATCATCAGGAAATAGAAAGTCGTTGAGCTCAAACTGTTCTTTTCAAATGGCTTTCCACTTAAATTCATCATTGTGCTTATTATGTTTGCTCTTTTCGCAATCATGGATTACGCACTTACGATAAACAGTTAAAGGTATGGTGAATTGTGGAACAAAATAAAAAAATAAACAAGGAGATTGTCATGTTTATTTAATACTTTTATTCCGAATTATACATTGGGAGATGTCAATGCGTATGAAATTATTTCCTCCGTAACTAATCTTTCGTGAAACAGTTTTGTACGAGACCTTAACATACTTTAAACGAAATTCTTTTACGCATTGTTTACCTAGTTTTCAACTTTGTTGCGTGTGATTTGCAATTTTGTCACTACTCAAATCAAATGTAAATCTAATTTCGCATGGTAAATGGAAAATTGTGGGGAGGAGAAACGAGGAGTGGTGAACCAAAAAAAAAAAAAAAAAACTTTCTTCTAAATGTATGGTTGGGCCCAATCGAGGTAGCACGTTAGCTAGGGAAATAGTTGGTCTAGTTCTACAAAGGCCCAATAAATTGGTCCCTATTGTTTGGATTTACTATGTAGCATGAGTGACAAGCAACAAATTCTTCCATCATGTTCGACGAATCGACGCACACTATTCGATTAATTACGGTCTTATCCTACAAAAATTGGTGCAGCCGTTGATTACACCTACCTACTTTATGGGAAAAATCCTCAGCCGTTGGATGAGTTAAAACTTGAGCAAAACTCTATGAATTAGAATACTAGCCTAGATAAACTTCAATACGAAAAGGACATGCAAAATGTGCATTTGTCCTCGGTCGAATGGATAACACATCTTATGTTAAAAAAATGATCTTACTGTCATTTCTCAAGAAAAAAGGAAACATAACGATCTTCTTTTTCTCCAAAAAGATACTATGATAATAATCTTGAGAAGACAATAACAGTATAGGTATGACCATAGTACAGCGTGAAGATCGACACATTACCAAATTGGAGTAAGTTGACACCTCTACCTCGTACACACGATAAGTAATGACGGTTTCTCATTGTAAGATTGCAATTACATAAACAAACTACTTCATAGTTTATGAGTACAGACAATTATTCAGACATTTTGAAAATCATTTACCAAACATACATACCTTTTGACTTTTGTATATTGAACAATTTTAACCAGTCAAATGCCAAAGGCCATGGACATTTCATAGGCTAATACGGAGTATAGGCTATACTCTACATCCATTAGCCCAATCGAGATTATGATCCACAAATTACTTTTGGTGGGCAACAGCCAACAAGCAATCTGATTACGCATTTGCTCGATCGTTGTGGCTGATGCTTGTTGGATAGATGACAATGCACAGACATTAAAGAGAAGACATACACATAAAGGGGCCATAGCTTTAAGCTTAATTAATCTTGTAAATTTACACTTATTCTAAAGAATTTAGAACCATGAAAATTGGTTCAACAAGATAGTCAAAACTCTTTCTCTATAAATAGCCGTATTTATATATCCGGCGAGTTTATATGGAATTATAAAATTATGAATAAACAACTTTTCGAATTTTGTAAGGGCTATAATAAGTGCAAGAGAACTTTACTGTCCAACTTTCACATTTTTTACATTCCATTGTATAGAGTACTGGGAGTATTCGGAAGTTCTGATAAATTGATTATACGCAAGTGTACAAAATATACCCGAAATTGCTTTTACGAAATATGAGTAGTAGAATTTCTCAAATATTCAAGCAGCAAGCTAAGGTGAAACATCACCAAGAGAAAAAGCAATATTGAAATGAAACTGAAAAGAAAACCAACATTGATGGATGTGATACGACTAATAAGACCAACCTAACATACATAGGACTTAGGATCATGTTAATATAGAGTAGGATAAATGGTGACATTTGGAGGCCACATTAAGGACTACTCCATGTTATAATCATAAATTCATAATCATAGGCCAAAGAGTAAACCTTATCATCACGTTTCTCTTGATCAACTAATCATTGTTCACTTAAGATGTTGAAATGTGGATTACAATTGACATCATCCTAAAAATAACATCAAATCAAGAGCAACATTTCAAAAAGCCAGACGCCCTTTTAATTGTTGTGGCTCCATCCATTCGTGTGACAACAAGGCCAAACCATCTCCTTGACATCATTTAATTATTCGAATCATGTTGGAACAAAACTCTGACTCCTTTCGATCATACATTGTTGCGGATTTTTTTTATTTAAAATTTGTCGAATTAATTTATTTTTTCAAAGCGATTACAACAGCGTGTTATCAAAAACTCTGAATATGTACACAATGTAATCACTTGACCACATTCAAGACTCCATGTTCTCCATTAATATTGAAAGAATGTTAGAGATCGAAAATGAACACCAATTATTGATAATCTTTAATTACTTTTATGATGATAATAATGCTTTGCCTCACACAATTTAGCTCTTGGAGGCCACTACAAGTCTACAACAACGCACGTGTACATATAGGAACGCAGATAATCGACAAAAATAATGCGTACAAATCTGTAATCCTTCGAATATGAGAAAGGATTCAAGTCATCCAACCCATCAAGCCTCCTTCATTCTGATTTGCTTGAATGGCCGTAAGCTAGGATGCCCACATGGGATAATTTTTTTAGTTATGACATGTTTCAGTCTTGTGATTCACTCTGTTTATGTCACAAATTAGTGAATTAAAGTGACACGGGATTGTTTCCAAGGTAAATTCGTGAAATTATCGTTACGGAGAAACCCGGAAATCTTTAAGATAGAAATGATGCTATAAAATTTATATTCGTATTTAGTCTTACACTTGACAGTTAGTACAATTCTGAGAACGGATGAATCTCAACGTCTTACCACAATACCATGGTCACAGACTCACATGGGATTCTCACAATGCGTTATACCCGCATTATTTTGTATTAATTAGGGTTGGGTACGAGTATTAGAATAGCAAATCGGTACCGGAGTTGTACCCGAATCTCTAATTTTGTCAATAAATACCCTTCAAAACTCAATGTTAGAAACTAGATTTAGAAGATATCCATCGTCCGATCGACAATTGCATAAGCATTCTAATTCATTTATATCCACCGAGTTATGCGCCCTTAAATGTTTGACGATTTAACACTACACATTCTGAAATTACAGGTAAGAGTACCCGAAATTAATTGGGCCAACGAACGGCCAGGCCTATGTATATAACTATATTCATGGATCCTTTTCTCTGTCTCTGTCTATCAAACGGGTCGCGAGCCATGGGCAACCGGGTCTTCCCGTCATTCGAAGTTTGATTAGCTATACTTCAACATACATATTTTGATATTTTGACGTACCGTCAGTGAGTTATGTTCATATATCACAAGTCGTCAAGGCCATGAAATTACCTTACGAGTGAACATGCTCCGACTTAACTACGAGTGAAAATGTTATGTAGTTTTCGAAAAATGCTCACAATATACTCATGGTCTAATTACCTTCACATATACGAGTAATAGCAAAATATCAATGGACAGATAACAAATTGATCATTACCAAAAACTTTACTAAGCAATAAGTTACATGATAAATTACTGACCCATGAGTAAATAATTTGGGGCCAATAGAATATTAAATGTACAATTCTGGACTAAGTAAAAATGCCAATCTCAGCAGATTATATTACAGTTTCCCTAATAAAAAAAAACATAATAAGAAGGAATTAGTATGTAGTAGATTACTAACTCCTCACCTTACTCTTTTTGGATTTCCACTCCTTAGTAGCTGGACTTGTAAAACTGCAGTCAGTATTGTAGGAGTACAATGTTGCCACTGAAATATGAGCAACATTCGTGGTTATTCCCGGATGATCTAAATTTTCGTTCTTTTCTAACACGAAGCGAGGACTGCCAGGTCCAATTGGCCAACCCATTCTTCCCCTGGCTTAAGGGTGATCGGTTTCTCGATCACAGCTCCATCAACACAGAGCATTCCCTTGTATTCATCATCACCAAGATCAGCCAAGGCCTTGGACTTCTTGTCCCAAGGATTCCATACGGCTGCAGGTTTTGCAAATTATCAGTGAAACGTAATCAGATCAGTAAAAGTCCTAGATAATGTACCTTGTAATGCACGACTGTGCTTAAAAGTTCAGAAAAAATGAAACTTTTGAAATAAGCCTTACCTACGTCAGGAAGCCCTTGCTTTCTTATCTGAAATGTTCTTTTGCTTCCATGATCGAAAAGTGCTACATCTGATGAGCTCAGGTAAATTCTGTCAATCTGAAAGTAGTGATAAAGCTGATTAATCTTCACTGAAAAGGTATGTGAGCATATGATTTTGGCACTTGGCAGAGAGTGATCTCCTAAAGTAAAATCACAGTTAGCATATGAGAAAAACCGCGTTCTGATGTACCTCAGATTCAAATGTTAGGGCATCTCCTTGTTCTGTGAAACGTTCTCGGTCCTTCAAGCTGTCCAGGTAGTCCAGGGTCTCTAGCCCCTCTACACGAACTTCGCTGTATGATTAGATAAAAAATTTCATCAAATTCAATTCCATATTTCACGAGTCTGTGCAATACTCCATGACAAGTGACACAATCATAGAGCTCTCCTAGAAGACCCTATCATATCGTCGATGGAGATCACGAAAACACAAGTTCCTCCATGTGATCAAGTTTCAGTTTTGTTTAGCTAAATGATGTTGATCAGAAAACCAATTACCTGATATCAGAAATTGCGAAGTATGTACGAAAAGCAATTGAGAAACTCAAGGGCTTGCCATTTGTGTTCTTGACGCGAGATCTCAAAATCAAACGCCCTTCATCCGTCAATGTAACTCTGAGCCGAATTTCAAATCTGAAACAAAAGAATCACTATTAATTTTCTTATATCAAGGTTTCTCTTTCACCAAACAAATGCCAGAAAGTATTCAGGTAAGTACTTGTTAGGCCAGGCCTTCACGTCTTCATCAGACGGTTTTAGCAACAAATCTGTCGAGGCATGGCCATTAGAAACCTTAGCGCGAGGAGAAGGAGGCTGGTCATCAACCACCCACATTCTATTCCTCGCGAAACCATGATGCTCCAACAGGCCGCGACTTCCAAACTAAACACAGAACATTCACATCATCAGCTGATTAGAACTTATGATGCGATTTGGTCTGAATTATAATCATTTGGTCAAAACACGTGATGTATACCTGAGGGAAGCATATGGGAATTCCACCGCGGACAGCCATAGGAGGTTTAAACACTGCCTGATGCAGTCAAAAGTTTTAAGGATTATTCTTCATTACGCATTAACTTGTAACCATATATTTGACAGCAACCAATCAACCATTATGTGACCATTTCAAGACCACCATTATTTGAAAGGAACATCCCAACAAATTGACTAGAACCAAAAAAAATTGCTAGTGCAGTAGGGCTAATGAATTCTTGAATAAAGCAAACCATTAAAATGTTATAGGCAATCTTTCGCTATCGCCCCATTTTAAAGATATTTGTAGAAATTTAATGAATTGTTACAAAAAAAAATAAAAATCTGAAGGAGAACAAGTAATTGGGATGAAAAAATAGAAGGTGCAGAACATGATACTCCATATACTCCGTATAATGGAAGAGAAGTTGACTGCATACCTTGCTGCTCATGAATAATAGTTCTTCTCCCTGCTCATTCTTCCATGAAAGAACTTGACCCCCATACAAGCTTATCTACATATGCATAACACAAATATCGTTAGATTTTTAAATATGGTGGATAATTCATAGATATGATAATGCTTTTGTAAGGTAACACAAACTATCAAAGCCACAATAAAGTCAAGCTTAGTCGCAAAATGATTCAGGGTCGACTAACATAAATTATCACAAACCATATGATGAAAAATGGGATTCTAGAAAAATCATGACTTGATGAATTACCCGAACTTTAGCACCCCGAGCGTTCTGAAGAATGACTTGATCAATCCCAAACTTGTCTTTGATAACATCTACTGAACCACATCTTGCATCCAAGGACACTTCTTCACATTGAGTCATTTTTTTCTCAAGATTCAAGAGAGATATAACCATGTAAACAAACCTTTAATTTATGCAATCTCTCTTCCTCTCTTTATACTCTTATCTTCATCCAAATTCAAATATGAAGACTTTGAATGTATACCAGATAAGAAAAGACCAAAGACTCGAGTAAATTGACCAAACAATGTGTTTGAAAAAAAAAAAACCGTCAAATAAGATGCCCAACAATTCTTACCGTTGAGAAACGTCACCAAGAAACTTCCAAGTTCCAACTACCCTTTTAAGTTCTAACTACCTTTTACTAACCACCAACAAGAATCTTCACGAAGAAGAATAAAATGGAAGTGTACCAAAGAATAAAATTCAAAAAAGCTCTCTGATTTCAGGAAAAATGTTGTAAAGGATTTCGCACCTTATATAGTATATACTACCGCGAAAATTATAATCAAATAAATTTAATCTCGCTAAGAAATTTATGAAATGATTGGTGCCCAGATGGCAAAAAAAAAAGGGATATTATACACAAAATAATGAAACAAAATATCTGACAAAGAATTTGAGCCCCTAGAATCACAAATTTCTTGGGAGAATTATGCAAGAGTTTGTTGTAAGCAAGACTCTTACGTAAAGTAATGTCCACACAAAAACAACAACAAAGAGATTGGTAATACGAAGGGGAGGAAAAAAAAGCTTGGTGGATATTAAAGAGATTTATAGAAGCGTCAAGAATTCATATCATTGCCCCGTATGACTAGGCCTATATCTTTCATTTCCAGAAATTTTTTTCGAAATAGGGCTCAAAAAATAAATATTAAACAAAATGGGTTGGATTGAAAAATGTTCAATCTTAGGGGGTGCACGTCACCCCATTTCAGGTCCGGGACAAAACCGCCAGTGCCCCTGGCGGTTTTAAGTGAAGAGAAATCGC
>JBBYHQ010308880.1:0-17692 GCA_038382645.1 Spergularia azorica | reverse complement strand
CGGAAGGGGAGACGAGTTCCAAATGTTCGCACCCCTTAACTAAGGCCCCGAACCCTTTTTCTCTGTTTCGTATACCATTTTTCCTAAATTTGTAAATAAGCAATAAAACGGGATTTTTCCTTTTGGGCGCATGGAGTCATTTTTGGTTTTCGAAAGTTTTTCCTTAAAATTCTTTCATTTGTTTTCGAACTTGTACTTTTTGGACATGTTTTGAAACCCTTCCTTGTCGGGGTTAAGACAGGGTGGCGACTCTGAGTTTTCAACGATCAAACCGTTGGTTAGTTCAATAACCTGCAAAACCCAAACCAATTTTTTGCGAGCCCCGCACCGCGTACCAAGGCTCATTCTCTTCTTCTTCAGTTATGGCAGCGATGAACTCGTCAAACCCAACTGCAATACTTTGCCGTTCTTCGAGCACTATCGATTGAATTTTGATTTCGGGCTCCCAAATGAGGTTCACGGCTAGATTTGCCAGAGCATCGGTAAAACAGTTGTGCTCGCATGGGAGATGTTTGAAATCGATGTCCTCAAATAGAGGAATTAATCGTTGGAAGCACTCAGTATACAGTTGGAGTCTTTCTTCTCTGACTTTCCAAGCTCCCATTGTTTGAGATATGATCAAGTTAGAGTCGCCATAGACCGTCAAATGCTTTGCCTCTGCCACGAGGGCAGCTTTGACCCCATACACACACGCCTCATATTCTGCGGTATTGTTCGTGGTAGGAAAGTCAAGTTTGACTGCGAACGGTATGTGAAGGCCATCCGGCTCTACCAGTAAGACTCCTGCCCCATTGCCCCTTCTGTTGGAAGCTCCGTCGAAACACATTTTCCATTTTAGCTCTTCAATGGCTTGGATATGTTCGTCGGGGAAGGAATCATCGTACTCATCTCCCGAAATTAGCCCTTCCGCCAGAGCTTCTGAGATTGTCCCTCCTTTTACTGATTTCTGGCTCATGCATTGGATGTCGAATTCAAACAGGATGGCATGCCACCTAGCAAGCCTCTCACTGAGTATCGGCTTGTCAAAAAGGTGTTTGATCGGGTTGAGTCTCAAGACCAAATATGTCGTGTGAGCTTGGAGGTGATGTCTTAATTTCTTCGTAGCGTATACCAGGGAGATGCAAGTTCTTTCCAAGGGAGACTATCTGGTTTCATACTCAAGGAATTTCTTACTTAGGTAGTAGATGGCTACCTCTTTCTTGGACCCTTCTTGGTATTGTGCCAACAATGCCCCCATGGCAGTTTCGGTTACCGTAAGGTACAAAATTAGTGGTCCATCGGGTCTAGGCGGCATTAGAACTGGTGGATTGGTGAGATACTCCTTCATTGAGTCGAACGCTTTTTGGCATTCGTCGTT
The DNA here is from genome assembly GCA_038382645.1 of Spergularia azorica. Taxonomy (NCBI): domain Eukaryota; kingdom Viridiplantae; phylum Streptophyta; class Magnoliopsida; order Caryophyllales; family Caryophyllaceae; genus Spergularia; species Spergularia azorica. The sequence continues at coordinate 16,335 of JBBYHQ010308880.1, read as the reverse complement.
CCATTCTTTGGAGACTCATTTTCTCAGCAATTTAAAGATAGGCTCACATTTGGTCGTGAGTCGAGATATGAATCGGCTGATGTACTGAATTCGACCCAGAAAACCTCTGATTTCTTTTTCTGTCCTTGGTGGTGGTAGTTCGATGATTGCTTTTATTTTCTCCGAATCCACTTTGATCCCATCTTGGCTCACGACAAAACGAAGCAGCTTTACTGAGGTTACCCCATACACACACTTATGCGGGTTCAGTCTCAAGTTGTAATATCTTATCCTATCAATGAAAGTTCTCAATGCTGGGAGATGTTCTTGCTGGTCTCTACTCTTAACAATCATGTCATCAACATAGAATTCGACGATGTCGTGGATCAGATGGTGCAAGATAGTCGTCGCAGCCCTTTGGTAGGTGGCGCCGGCGTTCTTTAGCCCAAACGACATGACTCGATAGCAGTAGGTACCCCACGGAGTGATGAATGAGGTTTTGTTCATATCCTCTTCTGTCATGAGAATTTGGTTGTATCCGGAGAATCCGTCCATGAATGAGAACATAGCGTGGCCGGTAGTGTTATTATCCAAGACATCAATATGAGGTTGTGGAAAGCAATCCTTTGGCGATGTTGCATGGAGATCTCTGTAGTCGATTCACACTCGAACCTTTCCTCCTTTCTTTGGCACAACCACTATGTTGGAGAGCCAATCTGGATTTTTGATGGCTTTGATGAAATTCGCTTTGAGCTGCTTCTTAATCTCTTCCTTGACTTTGAGGCTTTCTTGTGGTTTCATTCGGCGAAGTCGTTGCTGTTTCGGTTTGCAGTCTGGCAGTAGCGGAATTCGGTGCACAATGATTTGTTGATCGACCCCTGGCATATCAGCGTAGGACCATGCAAAGACATCTATGTACTCTTTTAACAATGCAATGAATGCAAGACTCTCTTGTGGGGACAGGGATGAGCCTATTTTGACTTCTCTAACGTCATCATGTGACCCTATATTTACAATGATGGGCTCCTCTATGGGAGTCATGCGTGATTCGGGAACATCAATGGACTCGGTGTCAGAAGATGCGTCAAGATCAGATGCAATGTCATTTATGCAAACTTACCCGGATATTGATTTATACACAATGTTTTCATCACTAGAAATGTCAGATTGGGTAGAAAGGGACGAATGGTCGGATGAGGAACTGTCAGTTTCGTAACCGTCAGAGTTGGCAGGGGAGTCGGGGTTCGGTTGGACGGTGAGTTTGGGGGTGAGGTTTCCTATGGGATAGCCTAGCTTGGTAGCTCCGCTCTTGAATTGGTGCTCCAAACTCCACTCACGTTGCACGTGGTCTCCTGCCACTTTCATTAAGGTGGTGGGGTCGTTATCTATTTTATCGTTCAGCTCAGACTCGAATAAGCTCCTCATCGCTCTGCCACACATGGTTTCCACCCAATCTTGGCTTTCTTCGGCTTGTTGGTCTTTCACAAACGAACTTCTAATCAAATCCTCATTGGACGCCTCAGCAAAGAATATCTCAAGTCGCGGAAGCCTTTCTCGCTTTTTCTCATCAAACCAGGGTTCTGGAAATTCAAAGTAGGGTTCGCTTTCTCCTTGCAGCACGAATTGGCCATTGAGGGTAAGGGGTGACTTTTTGGCTTTTGTGGTAGTTGGGGTTTCATCATTTGGGTTGTATCTAAGGCCGTGCTTGTTTTGTTTGTTGGTGACCTCAATTGGACATTTGATTCCCTCGCCTTGTTTTCCGAGGCCACTTCCACAAGAGTGTCACATCTTATCCATCATGTGAAGAGTTTGGGGTTGGAAGGTAGGGATCGGTAGTGGGTTCTCGCCCTCATGGCGGGTTTGGGATTTCTTGTTTCTTTCGGTGGTGTTGGTCATTTTGTGAGGGTCAAGGTCGAGTAGGATTGACTACTTTCAACCACAAATCAAAGGAGCTCTTTCGGGAGATTTCCCCTAAAAATAAAGAATAAAGAACGAAATCAATATTTACACAAAAACGGTTGAATGAACAAGACTCAAAAATCGTTTGCTTCACCTTGCGCGTCTTGTTTTCGAAAACAATTTTCTTGTATTGTTCGGTTTGATTGGTTGTTGTTCGTAATGTACAAGTTTGAATTCTCCGATTCGAGATTTTGTCATTTCGCTTCCCAATTGAAATTTTATTATATATAAAAAAATGTACAAGAGAAAAGGATAGAATCATCTCCCTGTCGAGGCGAAAGTTAGGTACACACTTGCAAAATGGATAATATTTTTATTAGACTTAGTTTGGGCCGAACCCTAAGATGGGTTGCCTACGTATCTCCATGTGTGAATTAACTTTGGAAGTTCGTTCTTGTTTGTGGTGTTGAAGTGCACGTGATTTGGAGAATCAGGCCCAATGTACTTCTTGTGAGTACGAGAGAATTTTTTTTTTTTTTACAAGATTTTATCCGCGGCCACATCCACTAGTAGAACGTCTACGTAACCCCAAACTATATTACATAGAGTGCAAAATGCGTCAAATGTTGTAGGAACATTGACTTGGGGATTCAAGCCTCGCGTAGTTCTTTCCCGATCTACGTAATTCCGAATAAGCTAGGTGATGGCAAGTTGGACGTTGATGAAGCTTCAAGGGCTGATGACCTTAGACTCAATCATGTCTTGGATCTTGTGGCGGAGTCCTTCGCAACCATTAGTGTCGTGGCCACAAGCCTGGCAGTAGCGGCAGAAGGTGGTGCAACTCAACTCCCCGCAATAAGGAACGGCAGGTGGTAACTGAGGAGTCAGGGGGTCTGCTCCCCCTCAATTGCAATCTTGCCAGATCTATCTTTTGGTGGAATTCAGCTCACTTTATGAACGATTTGCGAAGTACAGGCCAGGTGCTATTAAGGACAATAGGTAGCTCATAAAACCACGACTCGAGGAGCACTAACCTCGACTCGTGGAGCACTAACCTCGACTCGTGGAGCACAAACCTTCCACTCGAGGAGCACTAACCTCGACTCGTGGACAATAATCTCGACTCGAGGGCTACTTCCCTCGAGTCGAGGAGAGTTGACAGGACGGGTATTTTGAAGAACAATATTCTTGACTCGAGAGAGGGTATCTTCGAGTCGAGTATTTCCTCGCTCGACTCGAGGAGGGTGTTCCTCGAGTCGATGATTCCTTCGCTCGACTCGAGTATTGCTTTCTTCGAGTCGAGAAGCTGGCTTCCGGGAAGTTTCCCATAGGCTTTCGACGGTTTCTTTTTGCCTAAGAAATATCTAATTCGTCTTGTAGTATCTTTGGTACTTATCTTGAATAAGAGGGGCATGAACCCCTCCCTAGTTTTAATCACCATTCATAATACTTTCAAGTAGTTTTCATATTCTAGAGAGAGAATTTAGGAGAGATTAATATTTTTATTATGAATTTCATCCCAAAAATTGTTGTAATTATTTTCATGGAGGGCTAATCCCCTTCTAGATCCTTGGTGTAATCAAATTCTTCATCCTATGTTTTAGTGAGTATTTTCCTCTCTTATTTGCCTTTAATCTCATTATAATTAATTCCTTGTGCTTTAATTGCTTGATTAACCTTTATTTTATCTGATTGGATTGAATTGGGTATTTCTTTTGCTTGGTTAATTGTTGATGGTTATTGATTATTAACCCTAAAGGAAGCAACTTTCGCTTGGTTAGTATCGCGGTTGCAGCTGATTAGTGATTGAGGAATTAATTAGGCATCTAATAGATTAGATTTGATTAATGTCACGGTTGCCCGGCTAATTATATACTAATTTGGGTTGTTCTTAATCGTTTATTAGTCCTTGCTCTTCATGCCTTTGGTTGTGATTTGTTTGAGTGGTCACTAGACAAATTAGGACTAAAAGGAGGGGAATTTAGTAGCGGTTGCTCAAATTCCCCATAAAAGAGGATTAATCGGTTAAAACCGGGATTATTAATGATTTGGTAATATTGGAGAGAGGTAAAACTTACTATACTCTGGTGTTGGAAGAGATTATCACCGAGGGTCACTTTTAATCAACTTGATATCTCGTTTATTTCGCTTTAATCCAACTTTCAAACGAAAAACGCCCCATTTAATTGCTTTATTTATTTCGTTTTAGTTTTTCCGCATAGAATTCGTATATTCACTAAAACATAGGATGGAGAATTTGATTACAGCAAGGATCTAGACGGGGATTAGCCCTCCATGAAAATAATTACAACAATTTTTGGGATAAAATTCATAATAAAAATATTAATCTCTCCTTAATTCTCTCTCTATAATATGAAAACTACTTGAAAATAATATGAATGGTGATTAAAACTAGGGAGGGGTTCATGCCCCTCTTATTCAAGACAAGTACCAAAGATACTACAAGACGAATTAGATATTTCTTAGGCAAAAAGAAACCGTCGAAAGCCTATGGGAAACTCCCCGGAAGCCTTTTCCTCGACTCGAGGAAAGAAATCCTCGAGTCGAGCGACGGAATCATCGACTCGAGGAACACTGTCCTCGAGTCGAGCGAGGAAATTCTCGACTCGAGGATACCCTCTCTCGAGTCGAGAATATTGTTCTTTAAAATACCCATGCTGTCAACTATCCTCGACTCGAGGGAAGTAGCCATCGAGTCGAGATTATTGTCCTCGAGTCGAGGTTAATGTTCCTCGAGTCGAGGGACTGTGCGCAGGGCAATCTTCGAACAAACATAAATCTCACCTCCGAACTTCATTTTGGGCTCATAATATATCGTTGGAAAGCTAAGACGATGAAAGTTCCTCTCCGATTGGAATTTCTACAAAATATCTTCTGGTTAGAGAGTTATGATCCAATGAAGTTGGAGGTGATGGTGTGTGGTTCTCGGAGTATGGTCAAGCAATCTTCTCCTCGAATCTTGCTCCAACTCGTAGCTTGATCCCCAAGTATTGTCCGAGACTCACCAAAAGGGTCTAAGGCCATCAAAAACTCGTAAAACCAACGAATAATCTCCAAGAATACTTCGAGTGGTGTGGTTTACGAATCACGATAAAACCATGCCCAAATAGACACTGAGGCGCCTAAATCAACCGAATTAACACACCACATTTACGCAACATCAAGGTCGTCTCAGCACCATGTCATCCCAATCGACTTGATTATCCGGGACGGCTTGTGGCGGTGCCACTGAAACTTGTGATCCTTCACCAGAGTTTGTCGACCACGAGTTAGATGGATTTTCACTTGGTTCCTCGCTCTCAGGATACTCATCGTCTTCCATTGGTTCACTTCCACTTGAGTCGACACTGAGTACATTAATTAAAAACCCATCCAAACAATGAGCCAATTCCTCATTCAGATTGAGAACAGTCTTACTTGCCACAGCGACGTCCATGAATCATGTGCCCCCCTCTAAAGTGACAACTCAAGCTTCGGTCATGAACTTGACTTTTCGATGTAGAGTAGACGGAACGGCTTTCATAGCGTGGATCTACGGCCTTCCTAATAACAAGTTGAAACATGCCGGAATGTCGATCACCATGAAGTTCACTTTTCGAGCTACGGGTCTGAACTCTAAATCTAGGGACACAATCCCTAAAACTTCTCTTTTAGCATTGTCGAAACCTCTAACCCCTTCTTTGGACAGTTTTAGGTGATCATTTGAGTACCCAAGTTTTTGGAGGACTCTCAAGGGACACACATTAGCGCCTGAACCATTATCAAGAACTACCATGGGCACCACTTTGCTGTTGCATTCGGCCGTGAGGTGCAAGGCGTTATTGTGAGGGACATCAACAGGTAGATCCTCGTCACTAAACATAATGGCGGTAGACACATGATGAACAAGGGCGACCACCTCATCCGGGGATATGGAAGGTGCAATAATTTCAGGACCGCGGCCCTATGAGGTTGTGAATGCATTAGTAATTGCCACAAGGAGACATTTGAGTTCACCTTTTTCATCCTTTTAATGGCGTTCATAGCTTCGTTTTCATCTGCGGGTAGCTCTTTTCCCTTTTCTTTTCTTTTCAATGCTTCTAAGGGATTTTCCTCCTCGAGGTGTGATGGTGGGCAACCACAGAGTCTTCTTCATCACTAAGGTCATCCAAAAAGACTGGGCCTACAATTGTGGAATTAAAAGTTTCAGTCGAGCTCTTCACGGTTCTGCTACTAATGTTCATGATGGTGGTTTCCTCCTCATCCTCGTCGAACATATAAAAGGCGCCATCGTATTATATCGTACCACACATTTCAGAGAAGTGATCTTTGTTCATGGTGTATTTTAAATTTTTTGCCAATTTTAGAACCACTTTGTCCTTTGTGGAAAAGTCATATACAAGGCACTCCATCCCAGAGTTTGTCATCACTTCGGCTGTCTTTGGTGTGATTGATCGTATGCCTCTTGAGGCGTCGACCCCTGGAGATAGGGAGATCATATTGATTGAGGGTACTTCTTTGTGGTTCAGAAGCGGGTTCTTTGTGATGTTAGGGTTGTCGTTGCGGTTAACCACAAGCTTGCCTTGGTCAATGAGGTCTTGTATTGTGTGTTTCAATGCTCCATAATTCTCATTATCGTGACCAGGACCTTGATGGAAATTGCAATGTTCGTTAGGGTTGTAACCAGGATAAGGGTTCTTTGGAGGTGGTCGCGAAGTCAATGGTTTGATCAGGTTGGCTTTTGTGAGTTTAGAAAAGGTTTGAGTGTAGCTCATTTGGATTGGTACAAATTCTCTCCGTTGCCTCGTTTGGAAAAGTTCCCAGATGTATATTGCTTCGAGGTCCCACCCCCACTTGTCACAGGCTTCTTGGCACCAAACCTATAGGGATTTTGATTGACATTAGAGCTCGACCCGGCTTTCTTGACTTCACCTATCTTTATCGTATCCTCTACTAGCGACCCTGTCGCTATCAAAGCCTTAAACGAAGGGAAGTATTGAAAGCCCATATGTTCCCTATAGGCAGGCAAGCTAAGGGATTCTTGACAACCATTTGAATTTGTTCTTCTTTCCCGGGCCTATTAACTATTTGCGATGCCTTTGATCTCCACCTAGTGATGAATGCGAAGAAGGTCTCATTGAAGTTCTGGGAAGTGGTTTCCAAATCTCTCCGGGTGATGTCGATATCCTCATTGTACTTGTATTGGTTAGTGAACTCTCGTACAATGTCAGACCAGGTGGACTTCTTGCTATTTTCTAAACCCAAGAACAAATTCAAAGCTGCACCCTCGAGGTATTGTTGAAACACTTGGGCCATCAGCGGCTCATATAACTTCAACAGGCTCATGATTTAGGCATATAGTTTAAGGAAGTTGGTAGGGCTACCGGTTCCATTGAATTTGGAGATACTAGGGCTTCGAAATCCCTCAGGTAGATGGGCCTTAGGGTACAGTGTCAACCCGTGGATGTCTAACCATGGTTCAGCTTGGGTCATACCCTTCAAGACGTCTTTCAGCTTGTTTATCTCATCTTCTAATCTACTCGGCACCTTTTGGTGTTCAGAACGAGGTCCTAGGTTGAATGGTACCCTAACTTCGGAAGGGACAGGTGGTCTCAATATGTGATCACGTTGCATATTGAGGATGGTTTGTTCGACCGTGTCTTGATGGTCCAATGTGGTTTGCGTCATCACTTTCACCTCACTGATTGCATCAGAGTGGGGGTTAATCCGGTTGTCATTATCGTTGCTCCCTTGAGCGTCTGCCATTTCAGATGGTTGTCCAGGTGACTCACAAACAGGCGATTTTCGGACTAATCTAGACACGGATCGGAGCTAAAGGGTTGACCTACAAGTTGAGAAAGGGAGACGTAGAAAATTAGTTTCATTGATCGTGGGAGATGAAACGACAAAACTTATTCACAACTATGTTTCGGGAGAATTCTTTTCTTCATCTTTGGATTGATATGTTTTTTTTCGATTTTTAGGATTTACAAATTCGAAAATTTCGATATATGAAAAAGTTGTGATATTTACAAAAGTAGAGAAAGAAAGTATGTGTATATTTACAAAATTTTGTAAAAGGTTGAGTATATTTACAAAATTAAAAGATTGTGTATCACCAAGAGTTTGAAAATTTGCGTATATAAACAAAATGTGAGTGGTTGTGTATATCGACAAGGTTTGAGGGGTGGTGCCCGCATCCGTGGGATTTCCTATGTATCCCTTTCGGGAATCAGGGCGACGTAGTTCGGAAGTGAACTACGGAAAGGTAGATTTCGAAAAGACCCTTTTATCTTTTAAAAACACGGAGACCCAATTATCTTGTTTGATTGCTTGAAGTTGATTGTGTTAGATTGTTGGTGGTTCGAGTGAGATGGTATTATCTCGTTTGAAATTTGAAAAAAAATTCTTTTGAAGTTCGATTCTTTTTCTTATAGATTTTCGTTTTGAATTTCTCGATTTGAAATCGGGGGAGGTTGTTATCGGGAGTTCGAAAAGAATTTTCTCTTTACAAAAGAAATCCATGAGGTTGGATTTGATTGTGGAAAATGGTTTATTTACAAAAAAGAATCGAATTTGATGGTATGTATAATGAAAAAACCTCATTTTTATTTTAAAAAAAATTCTTGAGAGTTTTATTTACAATTTCCAAAAAGAATATAGAGTTAGTAGTTAGTTTGGTTTGAAAGAATTTGATTTCGAATTGAAGAAAATGTCATTTGAAATATTCTTAAAAAAAAATTTTTACAAACGAAGAAAATGTGTGTATTTACACAAAATTAAAATTTGAAAACGGTTGGGAAATTTTTTACTCTTATGTTACACAAGACTCGTGAGACGAACTCGGAGTCGATTAAATTTAAAGAATGACTATGTATGTAGACGTAGTAACGACGCTATTCACGCATACGTTGGTCCATGTGTCCTACACTCAGACTCAAGGTGGTTGATTAAGGTATCATTCTTCTATAAGTGACATCGGCGCACTCCACTGTGCCCTCCGAGGGTTGAACGCTCTTGCATAGCCGGTCCTCAATAAGTCGCGGATACAAGTTTACGCTCTTAAGTATCTTAATAATTTTTTTCTTCTATTCCTGACCCGTCCTCAGTAAGGATAGGTTTCAGACCTAAATTTGGCTTTTCTAGAGAACAACATCACAGTGCAGTGTGTGCGGACCGGATTTAAAGAGACATTCCCAAACACACGTAATTTCACATATATACATGCTAGAGGAAGAATATACAAAAGCGATAGATCTACACAACCAATACACGTCCTCAATTCTAAAGAAGGAAATGATGTACTTTCGGATCAAGGCCTCTCGAAAAGAATTTAGTTTTTTTTTTTGTATAAAAAAAATTAATTAATTAAATTCCCCCAGCGGAGTCGCCAGACTGTGGGGCTCGCAAAAAATTTGGTTTGGGTTTGCAGGGTATTGAACTAACCTAGGTTTGATCGTTGAAAACTCAGAGTCGCCATCCTGTCTTTACCCCGACAAGGAAGGGTTTCGAAACATGTTTAAAAAGCACAAGTTTGAAAACAAAAGAAAGAATTTTAAGGAAAACCTTTCGAAAACCAAAAATGACTCCATGCGCCCTAAAGGCAAAATTCTGTTTTATTGCTTATTTACAAATTTTGGAAAACTGGTCTACGAAACAGAGAATAAGGGTTCGGGGCCTTAGTTAAGGGGGCGAACATTTGGAACTCGTCTCCCCTTCCGCCATAAGGACGGGCACTTACTAATACATCATTTCCTTCTAAAAAGTCTCGGTGTAGTGGTTAAGTTAAGATCCATATAAATAAGCAGAAATAGAAAAGCACATATATTCACGTTGTCATTCACATGCAGAATTTAGAAGAAGAATTTACAAAAGTTCCCGAGTCTTTTTTGTACGGACTAGGGGGGTTTGAGCACCAAAGTTGCTATAACACCCTATAATTTTTGGGTATATTATTTAATTGAGGTGTTACATTTATTTGGGGTAATTAGGAAATTGATGTTAATTTGGAATATTTCTACTTTGGATCGATTTCCTAAAATGAGTAGTTTTATGGAATATTACCTAAACACCCTTACTAATACTCCCTCACTCCTACTACTACAATACATAAAAACAAATCAAACCCTCCCCATACCCTATTGAACACACGCAGAGGAAGAAGAGAGAAGAAGAGAGAAAGAAGAGAGAAGAAGAGAGGAGACACCGACCGCCGTTCGCCACCATCCGCCACTCCTTCCTCTCCCCACTTGATTTATATCAAGAGTAGTAAGGATTTTTAAACCCTTTTTCATAAGTTTCAAATTAGGGTTTTAGTGATTTCATGTTATTATGATTCAAAACATGATTTTGATTATGGGATTTGTGTTTCTAAGATCAATCTTTATTATTGTGGAAATTTTGGAAGCAAACTGAGAAGATGAGTGTTAGGGATTTTCATGAAAAATTCATGGACTTGAGCAGGTTTAGTGGTGATCTGGTATCCACTGATGAGGCACAGGTCAACAGATATTTAGAGAAGCTTCACTCGAAGGTTAAGGGTTGGTTTGTTGGAGAAGAATTCCCGACCGTCAAAGCACTCTATGCTAAGGTTAACAACACTGAAAGGATGGTGGCCAAGATGGAGTCGGACATAGGACTAAAAAGGAAGGATAGTCCACTTGACCTCTTATAGTTACCTAATAAGAAAGGAAACATTGGGAACTTTAAAGGGAAGGCGCAGTCGCTAATGTTGGGAACTTCAATAACAAAAGGTTTTAGACGCCTAAGGCTCAGTCTCAAGGTGGGAATCGAAGCTCATTTTGTAGGAAATGTAATAAAGATCATCCCTCCACAGACTGCAATGATGAATCAATTAGGTGTTTTCACTGTCAAAAGTTTGGGCACAAAGCTAATGTTGTTACTCCAAAATGGCAGGAAAACCAGCTACACCAAACGTCGTTGGATCAGTAGTGGCACCAAGGTTTCAGAATCAAAGGGCACAGAGTGGTTATGCAGGGTCTAATACTTACAGAAACCCGGTTCCTACAAAGGGAAATGCGTCTACTGCAACTACAAAGCCGAATGGGTCAGTTAACGCTGCAACAAAGAGCAATAAAGTCGCGGGTCAATTGTATGTGATGAATCGGGAGGAAGCAGACAACACTGATGTGGTTTCTGGTAATTTTTCTGTCAATTCTGTTGTTGCGCATGTTTTGTTTGATAGTGGTGCTTCCCATTCCTTTATTGCCGCTAAGTTTGTTGAGAAATGTGGTCTTAAGTCTGGTTTAACTGTGGATTTTGATTTCTCTATGCCTACTGGAGCGAGTGTCAATTGTAAAAATATGTTTAAAGATGTACCGATAGTGATTGGAGACCATGAGTTCAAAACTGACTTAGTGGAATTTCCTTTACCCTATTTCGATGTCATTTTGAGGATGGACTGGATGGGTAGATATAAGGCTAGATTGGACTGTTGGCTAAGAAAAATCTCTTTAAGAGGATCTAAGGATGTAAGAGTTTCATACCGAGTAAACATTAAAGGACCAAAAGTCAAGTTAATCTCTGTAATGAACTTAAAGAAACAGATTTCCAGAGGAAACCCTTTGTTCTTATGCCACGTTCGAGACATTAGTGCAGAATATCCCGATTTGAGCGACGTGCCCATAGTGAAAGACTTTGAGGATGTTTTCCCAGATGAAATCCCCGGAATGCCACCAAAGAAAGAGGTTGAGTTCAAGATTGAGTTAGTTCCTGGAACTGGCCCTATTGCTAAAACACCCTATAGAATGGCACCCGCAGAGATGCAAGAACTCAGGAAACAGCTGGATGAGCTTGTGGAAAAAGGTTATGTAAAACCTAGTGTGTCGCCATGGGGCGCGCCGGTCCTATTTGTCTGAAAGAAGGATGGAAGTATGAGACGTGGTATCGACTATTGTGAGCTTAACAATGTCACGGTCAAAAATAGGTATCCTCTACCTAGAATTGACGATTTGTTTGATCAACTCAAGGGGGCAAGCGTGTTCTCTAAGATCCACCTGAGGTCAGGCTATTACCAACTTAAGGTGGCTGAGGAGGATGTTCCCAAGACAGCGTTCTCCACTAGATATGGACATTATGAGTTCACTGTGATGTCGTTTAGGCTGACGAACGCACCTGTTGTGTTTATGGACCTTATGAATCGAACATTTAGACCTTATTTGGACAAATTTGTGGTACTCTTCATTGATGATATCTTGATATGTTCGAAAAATGAAGAAGAACACAAGGAACACTTGAGGATTTTATTAGAAATTTTGAGAGAGAAGAAACTGTATGGTAAATTCTCAAAGTGCGAATTTTGGTTGGATAGAGTTGCATTCTTAGGTCAAATAATTTCTAAGGAGGGAGTAGCTGTTGACCCTTCCAAGATTAAGGCAGTCAAAGAATGGCTTGCACCTAAAAGTGTGACTGAGATTAGAAGCTTTTTGGGACTTGCTGGCTACTAAAGGAGGTTCGTAAAGGATTTTTCAAAGATAGCTTAACCCATGACAACACTAATGAAGAAAGCGACCAAATTTAAGTGGGACTACTCATGTGAGGAGGCCTTTCAAACCTTGAAAACTAGGTTGACGTCTACACCAGTTTTAGCATTGTCGGATGAGAACATTCCGTATGAGGTCTACACGGATGCTTCCAAGAATGGTTTGGGTTGTGTCCTTATTCAGAATAGAAGAGTAATCGCATACGCGTCTAGGCAACTCAAGAGTTAAGAGAAGAACTATCCAACACCCGATTTGGAGTTAGCTGCAGTGGTGTTTGCATTGAAATTATGGAGACATTACTTATTCGGGTCACATTTAAGGTATTCTCTAATCTTAAGCGTCTGAAATATATATTCACTCAAAAGGACCTTAACATGAGACAAAGGAGATGGCTTGAACTCATTAAAGACTACGACATGGAAATCCAATACCACGAGAGTAAGGCCAACGTGGTAGCTGACGCCCTCAGTAGGAAGTCTTTACATAGTATTCAATTTGTGGTACAACGGCAGAGACTCAGAGATGAATTCCTAAACTTTGGGATACAGTTATCTGAACATGGAGTTACTACCTTTCAAAATGATCTATTAGGTGAAACTAAGGAACTTCATAACTCAGATGAGTAACTCAAGGGAAAATTGGACAAGGAGGGCGAATTATTCAAGATGACTGGTGATGGAGTGATTCGCTTTCAAAACCGAATATGCGTTCCTGACAATGTCGAGTTGAAGAAAAAGCTCTGAACAGAAGCTCATGCTACCCTATACTCTGTACATCCTGGAGGAGACAAGATGTATCAGGATCTGAAACAAGTGTTTTGGTGGTCTGGGATAAAGAAAGACATAGCTCAATTCGTAGCTAAATGCATCGTCTGTCATAAGGTAAAAAGTGAACACAAGAGGCCGCAAGGCAAGCTACAACCTCTACCAGTACCTAAGATGAAGTGCTCAATCCATGGACTTTGTCGCTGGCTTACCCAGGACACCTAAAAGGAACAATATAATTTGGGTGATTGTGGACAGACTGACGAAGAGTGCTCACTTCATACCCATGAAGGACACGTGGAAAAAGAAGCAGTTGGCTACCGCTTACATACATCACGTGTTGAGGTCACATGAAGTCCCTGATGAAATAGTTTCTGATCGTGATGCACGATTTGTGTCTAGATTTTGGGCAAAACTGCAAGAAGCTTTGGGCACAAAACTCTTAAAGAGCACTGCCTTTCACCCGACTACTGATGGCCAAACTGAAAGAACAAATCAGACAATGGAAGACATGCTTCCAGCTTGTACTTTGCAGTTTCAGGGAGGTTGGGAAGACAAGTTGGACCTTATTGAGTTTTCTTATAACAATAGCTTTAAAGTTTCGGTCAAGATGGCACCTTATGAAGCATTGAATGGGAGGAAATGCAGGGGTCCAATTTGTTGGAATGACATTAGTGAAACTGTAGTCTTGGGTCTTGACTACATCCAGGAAATGACCGATCAAGTAAAATTGATTCAAGATAGACTCAAGGCAGCTCAGGATAGACAAAAGAGCTACACCGATAAGACTCGAAGCCACATAGAATTCGAGGAAGTTGACATGGTCTTATTCGAGTGTCACCTACCAAAGGTGTTATGAGATTTGGTAAAAAGGGTAAACTGAGTCCTAAGTTCATTGGACCATATAAGATCTTGAAACGCGTTGGTGAAGTGGCTTACGAGCTCAAACTACCTGCAAGTTTAGAGCAAATCCATAACGTATTTCATGTCACAACTGAGAAAATATGTTAGTGACCCGTCTCATGTGCTTGACCCAGAAACGATCGAGGTAGATGAGACAATGACCTATGAGGAGGCACCGTTGAAAATTCTAGACAGCAAAACGAGGAAAACTCGATGCAACGAGACCAACATGGTCAAAGTATTATGGTGTAATAACAACGTCGAAGAGGCAACTTGGAAGGTTGAGTCCCCAATGCGCGAGAAATACCCCCACCTTTTCAATTAAGGTACTTTCGGTTCGGGACGAACCTTTTAATTAAGGAGGATGATAACCTTGTGCGTTCTATCCCTCTCACTTTTACTTTAAAGCTTGCAATTTCATGAGCTTGATAATTGACATGAATTTTTAATTAATGTGCGCGCTATCTCAGAAATGCATTAATGATGCATTTCTTTCTAAACACAACTCTTCACATGGGAGTGCATTAATGATGTACTCTTCCTATTTGCATTTCTATAATCTTGTGTCCTTACTCCTCACCTTTCTTCTCCCTTGTTTACCCTTCGCTTACTTCGTTAAGGTTAAAGTTGAGTGGGAAACACCGACTGAGAAATATGTGAGTACACCTTTTTGTGGCCTTCAGTAACGGGGGACCTAAATCTTCGGGACGAAGATTTGTTTTAAGGAGGGAAGTCTGTAACACCCCATAATTTTTGGGTATATTATTTAATTGAGGTGTTACATTTATTTGGGGTAATTAGGAAATTGTTGCTAATTTGGGATATTTCTACTTTGGATCAATTTCCTAAAGTGAGTAGTTTTATCGAAAATTATCTAAACACTCTTACTAATACTCCCTCACTCCTACTACTACAATACATAAAAACAAATCAAACCCTTCCCATACCCTATTGAACGCACGCAGAGGAAGAAGAGAGAAGAAGAGTGAAAGAAGAGAGAAGGAAGAGAGAAGACGCCGACCACCGTCGACCGCCGATCGCCGCCAGCCGCCACCCCTTCCTCTCCCCTCTTGATTTATATCAAGAGTAGTAAGGATTTTTAAACCCTTTTTCATAAGTTTTAAATTAGGGTTTTAGTGATTTCATAATATTATGATTCAAAACATGATTTTGATTATGAGATTTGTGTTTCTAAGATCAATTTTTATTATTGTGGAAATTTTGGTGCATAAATTCATTGAGTTTTGAATTAGGGCATAATTTGATGAGGGAGTGTTCTGATTTTCATGTTAGAATTGTGTAGGGAGTTGATGGTGGTGTTGTTATGTTGTTAGGATTGATTATTGGTGATATTATGATCATTTGACATGTTTTAATGGGAGTTAATCAACTTAGTTCACTTCTGGTGGTTTGGGTATTATGGCTTAAACAACGTTATTATGATGAGTATTCATGGGGAAATCAATTGTAGTATGATTGTAGAGTTGTTGTACAGGTTTGGCGCGAACTGGAATTGATTTGATTACTATACGACCAAGATTTTGTTGGGATTGTCATGTTGAACGATGTGAGAATATGGTGTACGAGAACTATGGGTTTAGCATAGTTATGTGAGTATGTCCACCTTGTGAGTTGTAGTAATCCATCTCTATTTGGTGCGTATTTAGGTGGTGATTTTGAGGAAGTGCCCTTCGCGGACTTTTGATACTTGCTAGCTACGTACCTTTGAGTATTTGAAGGTAAGAACGTTGATCATCCTAATGTTTAAGCATGTTTCTCAATATCGTTCTCTCGAGCTTTCGATAATCATCTCCTATTGATTAATTGGTTTTCTAATCATTATCGTTTCACAATCAATCGTTTATATGATACATATGTTGTTTCATAACTATGTTGCTCATTCTCATTGAGTTTATTGTATATTGTTTCCGGCTACGGCCATTTATAAATTGAAAGAGTGCATGCACGAAAATAATGTATTTGGAAGATAAAGGAATGAAATAAATATTGTGACCCCATCTAGAGTGACGGACTTTGCACCGTCACCATGTCCAATGGACATGTTTCGTTTAACCTCTGATAAAGGTATACTAGGTTGGAGATCAGCTACCAACCTCCTAATTGACTTCCTCTTAGCTGAGAACTCGTCCTACCGACCCGTCTAGCTAGGGGTGTGAAAGTTATTTAGCCTCTAATTAGACTCCTCTAATAAGTACTTAATTACTCCTAATTAAGTTTAGCTAAGAATCTTTAGTTGCATGTAAGATTAAAGCATAAATAAGGTAATA
>JBBYHQ010308830.1:0-17703 GCA_038382645.1 Spergularia azorica | reverse complement strand
ATAAAAGTCACAGAGGACGTTTCATTCAGAAAGACGAAACAAAGAAAAAACCTTTGAGTTCATCACAAAAACGATACGGAGAATATAAGGGATTGACGAAATTCTTTCCTAAATTATAAGGGCAGGTATATTTTTCAGCATGATATATTTGTATATATATATTCACATATTCAAATGGGAAACAAATGATATTTTCGTATTAAATAGCAAAGAATTATCTTAGGCAAATTGAATAATTTTTGTTGCCCAATTTTTTCCTGATTTACGATTTTTAAGATATATTATTGCCGATTTTAAAGAATATTCTTAGGCGTGTGTAATGTATAAGCGTGCAAAGTATATGGAGCGAGATATATATTTTCCTTTTTTAGGGGACTAACCGTTGGTCTAAATACAGTACTTATGGGAACCAAATATTGAAATACGCACATATAATCTGAATTATGTGCGTGAGGCAAGCGTTATATGGCATGTGTTTGTCATATGCTCGTTAGAGCTATTTGTAGTAACTTTTTTTTGACATCAGCGCCTACATGGACGTTCTCATAATCGTTCAAAAGCACGCCTATTAATATAATATATATTACTATTACAGAATGTTTTCTTTAGTAAATCCCTATAAATTCAGCCTTAATTCTTCTAGTCTCGTTACAATCTATACCTACCATATTATACACATTAACTAATACTCTCATTGCAATATATTCTTGGATAAAAAATCAACGAACCTCTGACTACTTGCTGCGACATCTACGCCCAAACTGACACACATGGATAACAATGCATTAGATATGAAAGCTCCCAAAATTCTTGTATCTCAGGATTGCATACCACTAAACCTCTACGGCTCTACGGCTACTTAACAACAGCAAATCATCATTCCAATGACCGAGCGGTCGTAGATCACATATAATCTCCATAGTTCGACAACTTTGTTCGAATAATCCACAATAAGCGGACCCAAATAACCATTGTGCATTGCAAGACGAACGGATTTTGAACCATTGGTTACGGCCTCTGGTAGTCGAATTTATGGATAAATCCCACAATTTTGAAAATAAGACAAGAGGGAGTTATTATCAAATTCCCTTCCACCATCACTTTGATAAAATTTAATTTTGCAATCAAACAAATTCTCAACAAACTTTTGAAAGATGCAAAAATATTGTAGACGTCACTTTTACGTTATAGAGGATAAATCCATGTAAAACGTGAATAGTCATCTACAAAGCAAATATAATATTTAAAGCCATCAATACTCAAACTAGGAGACTGCCATAAATCAGAGTGAATCAAATACAAAGGTCCAGGAGACTTGTGTGTTACACGAGTAAAAGGTAAACGATGGGATTTGCCCAAAAGACAGGAAGAACAATCATTATGAGCAACCCGGGTCGCAACAATGGCCTTAGTAGCTCTAAGAGAATTAAGAGTGTTAAATTGAGAATGACCTAGACGACGATGCCACACATCAGTAGAAGCCTTGAGAGCAGAGAGACCAGGAATAGATTGAGGACTGAGGGACACTGGGTACACATTGCCGTGCCTAGACGCCCGAAGAAGAATTTCCCCCGTAGTGTTGTCCTTAATAGAAAAAGAAGAACCATAAAAACAACATAACAATTATTATCCACACACAGTTGGCGAATAGAAATTAAATTATGCTTGATTTGAGGAACATGACAGACATACTTTAGGACAAGAGGACGGGTGTTGGAAGAGACTGTTAAATTTCCAGTATGTTTTATGGGCATCAGGGTACCATTTGCAGCTTGAATTAAGAAGACTTAGAAGATAAAATACCGTCGTGTGGCGTCATATGAGAGGCAACAGCTGTGTAAGGATACCACAACTGCTCATTAGTTTCACCTGCACCAAGGGATGCATAAGCAGGTACAACACCTACGGAGCTACTGGTAGAATTATTAGAGCGAACTACGGGACAAACATCAGCACGGTGACCAGGGGCATAACAAGTTTGACAAACAATATACGACGAGTTAGGACTTATCACTCCTTCCGAACTGGGAAACCTTGCAAAAACAGAATTAGTAGGAGTACTAGAAGATGCCGAAATATTGTTAGATGACAATACCCTCATACCGTTTGCAGAGCCCGTAGGCATACTCCTTGTAGGCTGAACTTGTTGTCCTCGAGTGTCTTGAGTGTTCTTGTTGTTATGAGTCTGATTAGTGTTATTATAATTGCGACCGCGGCCACGATTCTTGTTCCCTCGTCCACCACACCAATTATTACGACCCCCATTATTATTAGAGCGCCCACCTGAGTGATTGCTGTTAGAAATAATCTAGAAAAATCTAGATTAATGTAAAAGTTAGAAAATGTTCTAGAATTGTGTAACAATTAGAAAGAAGGAAGATTAAGCAAGAAGCTACTAGAATGTCGGTTGATGCATGATCAACCGACTTAAGCATGCTATAAATAGCACATGGTGCTATCAAATGTAATGAAGAAATTCAAGAACAATTCAAGAAGTAATAAAACAAGATTAAAGAAATTTAATATTACAAAAATGTAATCTATAATTTTCAACAATTGCCAGGAGACAGAGATCCTTGCTGATCACCACCAGATTGAGTATCAATATTGGCTGATGTAGAGTGAGCTACAAAAGCCTGATGTGTAGGGACTGAGGACTCTCGTGCTTGCATAAATTTGAGTCTTTAATCATACATAATTAGTCTGGTACGTAGATCCTCAAAAGTAAGAGTGCCAGGCATGTTTATAAGTGTTGTGATCAGGTTGTCATATGTGGGACCAAGAGCATAAACAACATGTTGAACTACTTCCAAGTCAGACACAAGGGTCTTGATAGCATGAAGGGAATCTACAATAATTTTGACTTCCCTTAAGAAGGACTCCATGGGCTGTGAGTCCAACTTGGTAAGAGTAGTTAGACGGTGCTTTAATTCAATGGAGCGAGCAAGAGTGGCAGTATTAAAGCGAGACTCTAATCAATCCCAAACTTGGAAAGAGGAAGAGAGATCATATACCTCAAACAGAACATCACGTGAGAGGATAGCAAACAGCCATGACCGAATGGTTTGATCCCAGCGAAGCCAAAACATGTAATCCGGATTGGTGCAGCGCTGTTCGGTAGCATCAGTGATGTAAGGAGACGGCATAGGAGTTGAGCCATCAACAAACCCACTTAATTGCTGCGAAAGCAAGAAAGTGGTAACAAAGCCTTCCATGGTAAGTAATCCTCAACCGTGGCTAATTTGATGGAGACATAGTAAGCCACATTGATATTAGTAGGAGAGGGAGGCACTGATGAGAGGACACCATACATGTCAGGATGCGACCTTGGGATATTATACATAGGAAGAGATGAGCCAGGATGCGAAATCATGCCACGCGTACCCGTAGAGAACCCCGGGAAGATCTGCGATTGCGGCTGCAATGAGGATGACCCAACCTCATATGTTGAAAACGGAAAAAATGAGACAAGAACATAGGGTTGAGATTGAAGGGGGGGAGGCGGGAAATGAAAATCTGGAGGCGAAGTGAACAGCGACGTATGTGCAGCTATTGATATATATAATTATATGGCGTGTAGAAACTGAAGATGGAGTCGCCGAAGATGAGAGGACGGCAGTGGATGCAGTCATCGGTTGAGTCTCAACGGCACTAGACGCAATAGCTACTGTTGACAAAGGTTGGGATGTGTTGTTCATGGGTGGAAGCGTAAGAGTTTTAGTATTTGATGAACCTGGGCTAATGATACCATATGAGAATACTAAGAGGCTCAGCGTGGGAGCCTTGTAAATGTATATTTATACAATCACGATTACAAGTAAATATTTTACCTATATACAGTATTCTAGAATAATCTTCCAGTAATAACTTTACACATATTATTCTAGAATGATCCTCTATTAATCATATATTCATATAATTATTTATCGGTTATCATGAAGATGGAGTAAGTCCTCGAAATATCGGATACCCCGTCCGTGTGCCTTCTCCAGCTTCCTCCGGAAATTGAATGGCCTTAAGAAAGCTTCTCTGGATCTCTCCTACGGACGTGTGGATCAGTTGTAAGTTACTCTTTATTTTTGTTGTTGGTGGTTCCTGTTTGTCTTTCAACAAAATGATGTGTATCTGAAATGGCAAACATACTCTAACTGCCCTACTGGTTGGATTATGTAGGGAGTAGGATGTGGAAGATTCGGACGATGAGGAAGATGTAGAAGATGTGGATCCCAAAGCGATTGACGACAATGCTGGCATACAAGTTGATCAGGGTAAGATTCATGCTGTTTTGGATGATGTGGTTATTGATGCGATGAGAAGGGTAATCAAGGAGGAGTTGGATGCCTTTAAGATTGAGGTGAAGTCGTTGTTGAAATCGACCAAAGGTACTGTTGACTTTTGGGACCATGATGGACAAGAGAGCAGCCATGGTTGTAGATTAGCTTTGCTCGAAAAGCAGAGGAAAAACAAGAGTGTTGAAGATGAATTTGAGGTGATATTATATTTCTTGTTGTTGTTTTACCAGCCACACGATGGCTTTATATACAAGAGTAATAATATTGTTTTATTACTATTGTACATGCTAGTCATTAGACCCCTGCTCCTACCACTAGCTAGACTAATCTCAATCAGTCTTGTTTAATATCCCTTCAAGCATGTGCTTCGTCCTCGCTTCACAATAGCCAATATCATGGGGTTCAATATAGTGCACATTGGATAAAACTTGAACTGGAGAAAATTTTCAGACCTCTTTTCTACAGGATTATTTCATGATTTTGTGGCGAAGGTTTTTCTTCCAAGATGTGCGAAAAGATAGATATGGGGAGATTGCCTCGTGTAAAATTCACGATCTTATGCACGATGTTGCTCAAGAAGTATCAGCAAATGACATTTGTTGTGAAGCCAACAGTAATTCCGTTGTGGGTGAAAGAGTCCGTCATCTCTCTGTTGTAGGACATGAGTTTATGGTCAATTTTTCCATGAAATCTCATATCCGTACGTATATTCATGTAAGAAGGAATCAGAGCATGAGCCAGTTACCTTGGGGTAATTTATTTGCAAGCTGCATGCACCTCAGGACCTTGGACTTGAGTTATTCAAATGTTGAAAGTTTATCAGATTCTATGGGCGGACTTTTGCATTTAAGATATCTAGACCTTTCAGATAATGAATCTCTGGAAGTGCTCCCTAAATCAATTGTTAAACTACATAATCTCCAGTCTTTAAATTTAAAAGGGTGTCGTAAGTTGAAAGAGTTGCCAAAAGACTTGAGCAGACTTCTTCAGCTAAGTGTCCTGAATATCACAGCTTGCGAAGGGTTGAGTTGTCTACCTTCGGGTATGGGTAGATTGATCCATCTTCACACATTGGGTAGATTTATGGTAGGACACCCAAATTCTTATTCAAGTGTAGAGCGATGTTTTGACCAGCTGGAAGACTTGGGAGCTTTGAATAATTTGAAGGGTTCTCTCAAACTTGAAATTCGGGTTCCTGAAAATGCAAAATATGCTACAGAAGTACTACGTGATAGGCAAGGAGCTTATCTAAGAAGAAAGGAAAATCTTAAGGACATTGGGATTTTCATAGACCATAAAGTTACCCACATGGAAGTTGATTCTGTGGTTGCATTACTGGAAGAGTTTCAGCCGCATTCTAATGTCAGAAACTTGGGGCTGGTTGGATATTGGGGTGATTGTATGCCGAGTTGGGGAAGGGATGATTACTTGGCAACTTTCTTGCCGAATCTTGTTAATCTGACTCTTACAAGATGTGGGGTTCGACACCTTGCGGGGATGAGGAATCTCCATCATCTGAAGACCCTTGTACTTGAATCATTGCATGATTTGAAGTACATAGAGAATGACCCGGTGGCTGTAGAACCCGCAACTAATGGAGAATCATCGCCACTCTGCTGTCTTAAAGGTATCACGTTTGAAGATTTGCCAAAATTAGAAGGATGGTGGCCGGTTTCATGGGCGTCTGCGGATGATGATGCTGATAATAATAACAAGAGTCAGCAATCTCATCCATATTCATCAGTGTCCTTCCCCTGTTTTCATCGATTGGACTACTTGATTGTGAAAAAGTGCCCTAATTTCAAACTGATTGGATACCGGGGTGATAGTATGTCGACGTGGGCAAGGGAAGATAACTTGGCAACTTTGTTGCCAAATCTTGTTGTACTACATCTTACCAAATGTGGGGTTCGGGATCTTTCAGGGCTGGGCAATCTACATAATCTCAAGTACCTTTCACTTGGATCATTGCATGATTTGAAGTACATAGAGAGTAAATATTACCCAAATGCTCCAGAACCTGGTTCTAGTGGAGAAGGATTCTCATTCTTGCCCTGGCTTGAAAAGATGGAGTTCCAAGATTTGCCAAAACTAGAAGGATGGTGGCCGGTTCCACGGGCGTCTGCGGATGATGATACTAATAACCGTCGGCAAACTTACCCTTCATCACTGTTCTTACCCTGCCTTAATCGATTGGCATACTTGTATGTGAACAAGTGCCCTGGAATGAGATTGTTTCCTCGGTGTCCCAATATAGCTTATTTGCACATAAGAGATTTTGAAAAAACTCTTAAGTGTGCGTAGTAAGGGGTACTATAAAGCTTTTACCAGCAATGTGAAGTCGCTCATCTTGGGAGGAGTTTTTTTGCGTCTTGAATCGCTGACCATAGAGGATGATAATGATGTATCCGAGTTGTCAGAAGCCGAGGAGGTGTTCAAGTGCAGCTCCTCTTCCTTGAAAAACCTACGATTATTCAACTGCCCTAATTTGCGAAGTGTTGGTGGAGGGTTTGAGCATCTCACTTCCTTGGAGTGCTTAAGAATAGTAAATTGCCCTAATCTTCTGAGCAACTTTGATGACGAGGGTGAAGAAGAAGAAGATGATGATGATGATGATGATGAAAAACAATGGAAGGCCGTCGGTGACAGCCTCAGCAAGCTTGTTTTAAAGGGTGTACACAAGCTAAAGAATCTGCCAAAGGGGATGCGGTATCTGACCGCCCTCGAGTGTCTTGTTATCGAGGAGTGTGAAGAACTGCAATCACTGCCAAAGTGGATGACCAAACTCACTTGTCTCAGAAAACTCTTTATCAGTGGTTGTTCAGTGACCCTGCTTGAAAGATGCCGAAATCCGACTGGGGAGAACTGGCCTTACATTCAGCATATACCTGACATCCATATTAACAGATAGCTATAATCATGACTTTTTTTCCCCTAGATTGTTAATGTCTGCTCTTATGTAGTTGTGTGCATTGGGGAGTAAGATCGACTTTAATTAATTCCTATTTTGATCTATACAAAAACTTAAGAATCAGAATTATAGTATTTGATTGTTGCACTTCAGACAGAATATTCTCCGATGTTGTTTCTCTAAAATTGTCTGCGCTTCTTGTATCGTAAAATAGCCTTTCTATACTTTCAACGTATAGGTAAAGGTGGGAGTGTTTAAAGCACTGGGGTAATGTTGTTACTTGTTATTGATTATTCTTTGTGCCAAAACTTAAAAGTTGGCTGACATGATTTTGTAGGTTCTCAAAAGATCTCTACAAGCTAACGTTTTCCGGTCCGAGTTTCATCAATATCCTCCAAATACATAAGATTGCCTAGACGATTATTATTTGGCAGGCCAATTCGCAATGCTCAATGCTGTGCTCTGATCTTTTAGCAATAGCCATAAACGAACGGAAATTTCAGATTTCTGTGCAATAAACTTGGATGCAAAATCATCTTAGGCCAAAAATGTTTCACTTTTTTCTACATATATATACTCTAGTACATATTTTTCGTAAATGAGTGCACCACCTCCAGCTATACACAGCGATGATATAATGAGCATGTAATATTTGTAGGCTGGCCTGGATTAAAAAGAGTTGTTGTAGACGGATTGAGGTTCGATCTTGCAGTCCCGTGAAACTCCACGCCTCACATTCAGTGTCCCGACACCAGTAGTGAGTCTTGTGACATCTATGCATCAGATAATCCAATGCTGTACCAACTTCTAATCGTCCTATAAACTCCCTGTTATGCCATGCAACTGCTCTCTTTGTAAGCATCTCTTAAGTCTTCGCTTCAATTTCTCACATGACATGCTGAAATGTCCTGTAGATAGATAATACAGAGCGCCCAGTCAAACTTATTGACATGTATAGATGGATGAAATAGAGCCGGGCAGTGCAGTCAACAGTCAGTAGTAGCTAACTCAGATGTAGGACTCTACATGTCCAACAGTACTTTCGAACTCCCCAAGGTTATGTGAAGATCAATTATGACAAGCGACCAACTGACATGTTTAATGCTTCTCAGGCTCATCCAAAAGGCCACTACTCATATTGTAAACATTCTAAACAATTGATAATCCACAACTCAATCGTAATGGAATAACCTCTAAACGCTTTTATTCACTACCAAGTCCCCACCACGGCTCACCTCAAAGGAAAAGGAACAGCTAAACACTAAACACGACACAGTTTCATACTGCTATTAAGCAAAGCTAATTGACTAGACAGTCCCCGGAAAACAGCAGTATAAACAACTTACTACCCCTAATGAGACCCTCACAGAGTCAGGATATATGAAACCATACACGTAAGACAGGCCATTCAAATTGCACCCGTAGAGAGTTACATAACAATTTTTTTCAGCTTCAGAATGATCAATAGTGTCCCCCCCCCCTCTTTCCTCTTAAGTCCACAACCTACAGTAAACCAGGATGATTTCCTACATTTATTCTGCCTGTCATAATCGTAGCAGTCTCAGAAATGTAACGTGAAGAACTCAAGACAACACACAACAAAAAAGTACTATCGTCCAAACATTAGATCATCCCAAATATGAGCAGTATAATAAAGGCACACCGTATGCTGTTAAATACTTACATATGATCAGTATAATAACATAGTAGGCAGTTAAATACCTGAATAGGAAGTATAGAAACAAAAAGAAAGCCACAAGGAAACCCACGAGCTTGCACGTTGCACGGCCTGATTTCTTTTCGAACACCTGAGACAGGTTACATGTACCATTTTGTCAATATCGCAGCAGTTATTTTCATGCGAAGTTAAAGGAAAG
Organism: Spergularia azorica; assembly: GCA_038382645.1. NCBI lineage: Eukaryota > Viridiplantae > Streptophyta > Magnoliopsida > Caryophyllales > Caryophyllaceae > Spergularia > Spergularia azorica. The sequence goes on along the minus strand of JBBYHQ010308830.1, from coordinate 8,623 downwards.
ACATATATGAACTTTTGTTCACTCACCATCTTGAAGCGGTTGAGAGTTCCAGATAAGATTCCTCTAGACGCATCCATACCATTCCCCTACATCAGGCTTCACATTCATAAAAGTGAAACCAAGCAAAAGCGTTCTATCATATAATCAGGATTCAAAGCAGCATACCACTTGATCCAGAAGACGGTTGTGGCCAAGAACTTCATCGTGTATATCACCAGACAACTGTTAATACAGTGCACAGATCTAATCAGAACTCACCCACATTGAGTAACCTTCGGTCACATGTACATATAACAAGGTTCAAAAGCAATTCTGCTAGATCTCATCATCAGAAATTCTCATACAATCACAAAAGCATACACTATAGCCTAATGGTTCACTAAAAAAAAAAAAAAGAGATGCTCCTATCCTGCACACCCTCCCCCCCCCCCCCGGTCGTTTTACTTATGTACGGCTGCAGCGCACCATCTCATACAAAGCTTTAAGCTAATAATCCACGACATGGAAGTCTGAATTCGAATATAGTGTTCAGAGACTTTGAGGGACTGTAGTTGAGATTTTAAAATTATAGTAGTTTGGGGGCCATGCCCACGCCCGGGGTACGTATGTATGTTTCTAATAGCTAAATTGTCATAATTTAGGACCATATTGAGGCTCGCATGTGTGTTTGGACGATTTGGGGAACAAACCACAATATGTTGGCTCTTGTATTTTGCCAAAACCAACAATATGACCCTTACGGCATTGCATGATAATTTGAGCCGCTCTTGTTCGGAACATTTATGGCCCACAACTGGATTCTATGAGTTTTGTTTGGCTATTTTAGGCCAAAACTCCTGGATTATATACTTCAATTTCGACCAATTTTGATCACTTTTTAAGGTAGCCAAATGTTCTCAAAACTTTAATATGGACAGCCTTAGAATACCCTTGTTAAAAATGAAGGCTCGTTACTCTGATAAGGAAGTCCTTTAGGCCATTTTGGCACATATCACTAGTTGAGGCTAGAGTGCGTTTTTTGCCGATTTTCTCGAACCTACCTCAGGTTTTTGGCTCTAAATCAATTTCATAATATATAAACCCTAGGGACTTCCACATAAATTTGAGCAATGTTTCGGTTTTCGTTATGGCCAGAAACAAAACAATGGACTATATACTTCAATTTTGGCCATTTGACCACATCTTTTAACGAAGCGAAATATTCACAAAACTTTACCATGATCATCTTTGGAATACCCTTGGTTGATATAAAGGTTTGTTCCTGTAATAGGGAAGTTCTTTGAGCTTTTTCGGCAAACGTCACCCGTTGAGGTCAACGTGCGGTTTTTCTTGGTTTAAGGAGCCTAATATAGGTTTTATGCTCTAGTATTTTGTTAAAACCCATTATATTATGACCCCTATGGGCTTCCGCAAAAATTTGAGTTGTTTTTAAGACAGGGCCATATTGGGCTAAAAACCATGGATTTTCCGTGTTGGCCAATTTTGAACATTTTTGTTTCACGCAGGCAAATTTTCTCCAAACTTTACCGCGGACAGCCTTAGAGTAATGATGTTGGATATGGGGGTTGGTTCCTCTGTTAGAGAATTTCTTTAAGCGCTTTCGGCACACATCACCCGTTGAGGCTAATGTGCGTTTTTTTGCCGATTTGGATTTGCCACAGGTTTTTGGCCTTAATACTTTTCTAATACCCGTAATATAACCTCTAAGTCTGTTCACCGAAATTTGAGCAATTTTTGTTCCAGACCAATTTAGGCCAAAAACAATGGATTATATACTTCGATTTTGGTCAATTTTGACAAGTTTTGTTAAAGTAGCCAAATGTTCTCAAAACTTTTGTATGAACAGCGTTAGAGTATCCTTGTTAGATATGAGGGCTGGTTCAGCTAATAGGAAGATCCTAGGACTTTTCAACGCACGTCACTAATTGATGCTAGAGTGCAATTTTTGCCGATTTCCGAAACCTACCTCCACTTTTCAGCTCTGATATTTTGATCGCCCATGATATGTACCCTAGGGGCTTCTGAAAAATTTTAAGCAATTTCTGTTTCGAAGACCATATTTGGTCAAATATAGTAGATTATTATACTTCAATTTTGGCCAATTTTGACCACATTTTAAAAAGTAGAAGAATATTCTCAAAACTTCACTATGGACATCTTAATAATATTCTTAGTTAATATGATGGTTGGTTCCTGTTTTAGGGAAGTTCTTTGAGCTTTTCCGGCAGACGTCACCGTCGAGATAAGCGTAAGGTTTTTGCTGATTAAAGGAGCCAAACTTAGGTTTTCTGCTTTAGCATTCTGCTCAAACCCATACTATGACTTCTAAGGGCTTCCAAACAAAAATTGAGGCGTTTTTTTTTTTATTATTATTCCAGTGCCATTTTGGGCAAAAAACATGTACAGTATTATACTTCGGATTTGGCCAACTTTGAACTTTTTTTAACGTAGACGAATGTTCTCAAAACTTAAACACGGACAGCCCTAGAGTACCTTTGTTAGATATGGGGGTTGGTTCCTCTATTACGGAAGTTCTTTAAACCCTCTCGGCACACACCAATTAGAGAGGCTACAATGCATTTTTTGTCGCTTTTGGGACTTACTATAGGTTTTTTGCCCTTACATTTTCCTAATACACGTAATATGACCCCTAAAAGGCTTTCACAAAAATTTGAGCATTTTTTGCTCCAGGACGATTTTAGGCCAAAACAGAGGAGTATTATGTACTTTGAATTTAACCAATTTCGACCACTTTTGTCAAAGTAGCCAAATGTTCTCATTTCTCAAAACTTTACTATGGACAGCCTCAGAGTACCTTTACTAAAAACGAAGGCTGGCAGATAGGGAAGTCTTTCATGCCATTTTGGCACACGCCCTAGTTGAGGTTAAAGTGAACTTGTTGCCGGTTTCAGAAACTGCCTCAGGTTTTTGGATCTATTAATTTGATCAAACCCATAAAATTTGAGCAGTCTTTGTTTCGGTACTATTTTGGCCAGAAACCACGGATTATGGAGTATACTTAAATTTTGGCCAAATTTGAACACTTTCAAACGAAGCGAAATAATCTCAAAACTTTACCATGTACATCTTTGGAATACCCTTGGTTGATATAACGGTTGGTTCCTATATTAGGGAAGCTATTTGACCCTTTTATGGCAGATGTCACCAGTGGAGGTCAGTGTGCGATTTTTCTTGATTTAAGGATCCTAACATTTTATGCTCTAGTATTTTGTTAAAACCCATACTATGACCCCAAAGGGCTTCCGCAAAAATTTGAGGCATTTTTAATCCAGAGCCATTTTGGGCCAAAAACCGTGGATTATACACTTCAATTTTGGCCAATTTTGAACTTTTTTTTTTTTTTCCACGTAAGCAAGTTGTCTCCAAAATTTACCACGGACAGCCTTAGAGTACCTGTGTTGGATATGGGGGTTGGTTCCTCTATTTTAGAATTTCTTTAAGCCCTTTCAGTAACACCACCAGTTAAGGCTAGTATGCGTTTTTTGCTAATTCGGGATTTACCATAGGTTTTTGGCCTTTAATATTTTTCTAATGCCCGTAATATAACCTCTAAGGCCTTTCACAAAAATTTGAGCGCTTTTTGTTCCGGGCCAATTTAGGCCAAAAACCATGGATTATATACTTTGATTTTGGTCAATTTTGACAACTTTTGTGAAAGTAGCCAAATGTTCTCAAATCTTCCGTATGGACAACCTTAGAATACCTTTTATTAGATATGAGGGATTGAGGGCTGGTTCCTCCGATAGGTAAGTTCTTAGGCATATCACACACATGTCAACAATTTGATGCTACAGTACGGTTTTTGCCAATTTTAGGAAAGGTACTTAAGCCCCTTGTTGAAACTAGCGTGGGTTTACGCCAATCTTGGGACCTACAGCACGTTTTTGGCTCTAATATTTTGCCAAATCCCATAATGTTACCACTAGGTGCTTCCACTTAAATTTGAGCGTTTTCATTAAGGGGATATTTTGGGACAAAAATTGTGGATTATATACTTTTATATTTTAACTGGTCGTACCTGTTTGTTCTATATGATGTACTTCTCAATGTACTTTGATAAAATTGCGTTCAATGTACAATTTTGATAGTAATATATAGTCATGTTTGCTAAAAGTCTAAAGAGTACAATAGGTTTAAATATTAAAAAGTACAACAGGTTTCGTTATAGTATAATTGGTTTCAAAAGAAAGTATGACGGGGTTGATTATAAAAATTGATCATCTAATAGCAAATAACAATAATATAAACTGGATATTGTACAAAACTACAGCTACATCAGTTTTTATGGCCTTGTGGCACCGCCCTACATCACGTGTCTTAGCTTTTCTCCAATTCTTGAAAACTTTAAAGACACTGGAATGTTGGATCAAGCTAGAACCCAGAAATACCAGCGCCTCTTTTTCATGGAATAAGTAGTTTGGGACACAAAAAAACAAATACGGAATACCCAAACCAGTCCCTGACCCCCCACACAACCAAACCAAAAGAAAAAACAAAGGATTTGAAGTATATATGGTAGGAAAATAACATTATAAGAGCTAAATCACATTATGCTTACCTGTTTCAGAAAGAATACTCGATCTTTCAGGGTATCAATAGCCTTGTCATTATCATGCTCACTAATATCACTTGAGTATGATGAGGAAGCTCTAAGACCACCCTCTTCAATAGTATCATATCCATCAAACAAATTAGATTTTGACGCACGGTTCTCCCTGAATATCAAAGATAAATATCAACATATTACTTGCATAGCAGCAGGTGTAAGTAAGAAAAAACACTGTATAGAATACTTCGAGCACATTTTCCTATGCATAGTGTGGCAAAGTCTACACAGCCACTAAGTCCCACAGCATGATAAGGTCATAAGACAAAGGTTGGCAATGGCCAAAAGAGAAAAAAATCAAGGATCGTCTATTCATCTCCATTCGTCAACAACCAAACGTAAATGCTTCAAAACTATCACCCGCAATGTCTTATAACCATGAAGTGAATATAGAGCACCCAGCACCCTAAATGCCCTAAATCATCTCCTCCCCTTACATGGTTTACGACGTACTTATCAGACCAACCAAGTTTCATTTCCTCTCTCCCACATCCTCTTTCATATCCCCTAAAAAAATTCAGGTTTCCAACAGTATGTATCCATCCAAAACTGAACCCAGAACCCGAAATTTCCCTAGAACAAACTCATGACAGTAAATACCCATAAAAATTCTTGGGTAAACCCACATTTTAGCATACGAAGTATACAATTTTAGAAAGGGTGACACACTATGGCAACTTCAATTGAAAACTTAAATCACAGTTACAAATATCTAAATCAAGATCAACCCACAAAAGATTCAGCCTTTATACAAAATTATCACTTGCTGATGATCAAAAACCTCTGAGATTCAATCATAAAAGTAGGCATTTATAAAACCCTTAAAATCATACAAAGTTCATAATGCAGCAATATTGAACAATAATCAACCCAAAATTGATCAGATCCTTCCAAACATATCAAATGCCCACCAAGTTATACAATCACCATATGACAAATCGTCAACAACAAGCTTTCGCATTAAATCAATCACAATCATTTTGATAGAGTGTACCAAAAAATACCCAAAAGAGAAGAATGAAAGAAGATTAGAAAGGGTTTTTACCGTCTGTAACTCATGATTCGCAGGTGGTAGGTGAAAAATCAAGCGCCTTTTACACTGTTTGAGGTAAAAAAAAGAAGAGGGTATCCGAAGAACTGAGAAATCAAAGAATTATTTTGTGAAGTTAACCTCCATTGATAAACTTTCGAGAAAAGTGGTCGATCAAACTTGCAGTTGCAGACTCGTAGCAGTGTCGGTATCACGAACCATTGTGGTTAGCCTATTTGACAATTGGGTCAATTAGTTTAGCCCTATAATGTCATTATGTCAATGGCTTAGGCAGTTAGGCGTATGGTTTAAGCAAGTAACGTATCGACTCGTGGATATGCCCTCAACAACATTCTAGACCATAAAACATAGCATTGTTTCAGTTATTAGATTGGTATCGTGTCAACTGTCAAGTGTTAATTACCCTTTCATTTAAGCAACAAGTCCACTTTTATATTACGTAGTATTTAAAAATACAGTCGCAATATTTTCGATTTGGTTGTTTTAGACTTTTTAGCTAACACAAGAGACGTCCAGACATTGTTGTCAGTATGATTAACATGAAAGTGAGATTAGACTTTGTGCATAACGTACATATCTAGTACTTTATCTCCAATCTATAAATGCGACACCATTTCTTGGCACGTATCCCAAGGCAACATTTTTATATTGACAAAAATTCATTTAGTTAATACATCACCTTAAAATGCGTGCTAAAAAAAATAACGTATTCATGCCCAATCATTGCTAGACGGCCGAGATGTATCATTGACCGGGAAGTGACCAGTCTGACCACGTGTTGTCACTAATAGTTTGTGTTAATGCGACTTCCTTACAGACTGACTTGCAATGCAGGGCTGATCTGCTATCTCCATTCAATCACCTGCTTTCAAAGGTAGTTGTAGTGGCTGGTCAACTTTAAGTCCTTTGCAAAACTGTCAACACCAACTTCGCACTTGCAATTCAGTGGAGTAGAAAACATGAACATCTTTGTTGAAAATCTTCAACCAAAAGTTATGTCCAAGACTTGACAGCCTCATGTATGTCTTCAGTGGCTAATACGGAGGTACAAACGCCTCATTATAAACCGATAAAAAGAGAGCATCACGATATGTATTTACGGATACACTGATGCCCATATCCCACGTTCATGTTTGTATGTCGTATACACACATTACATGATATGTATACGCATTACAGGTTTTACAGATATCAGAGCCACACTGCCACAACAGTATATCAGAGCTGCTTAACTATGGGCTGTATGTCTGTATCCTTGGTAAAAACCCTAAAGCCTTATGCACACAAATCACGGCCACAACAGTATATCAGTGACATGAATGGCTACTGCACTAAGAATTCAGACAAAATCCGCGTTCAGGCCACAATGCCAAAAGGAATTTTAAAAAGAAAGACGGAATTGAGGCCAAGTATACATATAACATGTTCAGACATGGCGTAATTAGGCAGCAAAAGGTAAGAACCAAATTCAACAAGCATTGATGCTTCTGTGATTATTTTTTTGTTCATACAGCAATACACCTTGTATATTATTCATGGAGTACAGTATAATTTAAGGAACAGAAATTATGAGGAATATCAGTGACAGCAAAATTGAATTTCCAGCAGATGCAGATTTCAGTTTCTCATCTCTTGATACACTCAAAAACATTAAACACAAACTCAACTATTTACTCTTCAATCATTCATAATGCTGACCAGTTGGATCTAACGCATGTTAGTACTCGTTACGTGTTAATCGCCAAGAAAAAGTGATTAAAGAATTAAAGATAATATTTAAAGGGAAGCTTACAGCAAAAAGTTGAGTAATTATATGTTAACGAAGCAACAAAGTGCATGTTCTTGCCTCCAACATCATCTCATCTCTGTAAGCAGTACAAACGGACAGTTATATTCACTATAAAAATGACATAAAGAAATGTACCAAACAGACAGATAAGTAGAGTATGGATCAATGAATTTCATACTCGGTTTAATATGTAGCTTTACAATACACAAATATTAAAACAGAAATCAGCAGAGGCGTCACGATTTCATGTCAGAATTAAACTATCAAAACCTGCACTCATGACAAGTCACAAGAAGACATACTGACTGCATATGAAGTAGGTTTACCTGCATCACCAAAGTTCTTAATCACAATGAATACATCAATTAAAACTAGGCAGAATACTAACCACAAGAATATTCAATCAAGAAATTTCAGAGAAGATAGTAACAAAAGAAAGGGACTATCATAACCTCTTTGGTCTCCTGTCGATTTCAACTTCTCAAAGCATCATGAAGCCTCCCTCTCTTTGGGACCTAGAACTTTCAATAAGATCCCGCCAGGATGAGAGCGACTCTTATCTGACTATTATGTAATTAATCGATGTCCATATGGAAGTAAGGAGAACTTTGCATTCTAAAAACCATACCATTAGTTGATAACAAAGATAGCCTAATGATGAACACACCATTAGTTGATAGATTACCGAACAGTACAAAAGAACGTAAAAACTCCAACAAAAGCTTTCTTTCTTAGATATGACCACCTATGGTCAGAATAACTAACAGAGATTTCTAGGATAATTGTAAGAAGGAAAAAAAAAATATATATTATGCACATAGTACATACACTGATACACATTGTCCAGAAGAGAAGAATACAACTACATAAATGACAGAGAAATATGTACTTGAGAAGTCAAAATCCTCCATACCTCGTAATGAAATGCATTAATCATCCTGAATATACAGATATGGAGCTCCAAGACAACAGGGACCTTGGCTTATATTCACATCAAGACAAAGTCATCTGTGTCTTTGCGCAACAATCAAGCCTAGTATACAAATATGTAAGACACAAACTCTAGCCCTATCAGACAGTATCAGTTGAGGAAAGAACCTTGGCATTGCAATTGCCATTCCATCCAATCACCAAAGTCGAAACTACTAGCACAATC
>JBBYHQ010308783.1:0-42817 GCA_038382645.1 Spergularia azorica | reverse complement strand
TTGTAAACTCGAAAAAACTAATCAAAAGACAAACTAGCGAATCCTTAAACTCCCGGCTTAGCCTGGAAAACCTTCTTTGGTCTGATTTCATTGTTGCGTCCGCACTTCTTTTTTCGGCAATTTGTGGCCTTTGGAGGAAGCCGAGCGTAGCACCTAAATAAACCACACATACAAACATAATAATGATACAGTTACTTAGCTTATATAAGACGTAACATGACAGAATATAATTAGCGTTTATAGTATGAGACCGTCACACAAATATTGTGATTAAAGATGTGCACGCGGACTTACTTGCGACAAATCATCTTGTCTTGATTGAACTTTTTAGCCAAAGCCGCGAGATTAGGCGCGATTCTTATCACACCGTATCCTCCTCCTCTTAGTCTCAACACCAGATGAAGTGTCGACTCTACATGCATACGTAAAACGTAACACGTACAAGTTAGTATTTATTCAAGTATATAAAAACTGTGTTTAAAAAAAACCAGTAGTAATAATAACAAAGAGATTATCATCATCATACATCATGTGAATTGTAAGAGTACAATTATATATACCTTTCTGAATGTTGTAGTCAGCAAGGGTACGACCATCTTCAAGCTGCTTTCCGGCGAAAATCAAACGTTGCTGATCCGGTGGAATTCCTACATTAATATTCAATTTTTCGAACAAAAATTGATCGAATTAAATTTGGTGTTAGTACTCTGTCCGTTCTGTTCTTTCTCAACAAACGACTTGAATTCTTCTCACACACTCAAACGTCAATTAACCATGAAAGCGAATGTAAACATGTAACAAATAAAATAAAATCGTATCGTATAGAGTTCAATAAGTACCTTCTTTGTCATTGATCTTAGTTTTGACAATGTCGATAGTATCACTGCTTTCCACCTCTAAGGTGATGGTTTTCCCAGTTAGGGTTTTCACGAAAATCTGCATTGTTCGTTGAGTTTTGAAATTATTTGTTGTAGAATTGAAGTGAGGTGGTTTTAATTTGTGGGAGATTTTTGTTGTATATATATATGATTTATTTAATGGTGGTAATTAGGGGTTAATGGCGTCGTGGGCAGTTTTAATAGAAGCAGGAAAACCTGTCCCCAAGGAATGTCGAGAGCAAAACCTGTCCCCAAGCAATATCTAAATAAAAACCTGTCCCCAAGGAATGTGAATGTTACGTGGAATATTTTGGTGCATATGCAACTATACTAGGAAACTTGCCAACAATTACGTGTAAAGAACGTGACATTACATTCCGCTTAATTAGATAAAAGAGGGTGATTTATTTAATTGATTTAGTTTTCAGGTCTTTGATTAAAATTGAATTTATTTCTATTGCCAAAACATTCGTCACTCTACATCAAAATACGTACTTTGGTCGAATTTTAATGTAGCCGATTTCCCCTCTATTGCAATAAGTTTCGCTACTCTTTTCCATGGTTAACAACAATAATTGTAGCATGATAATATAGATTTGATATAGTCTTCAGGTCCTTGATTAAAAGCTATCTATACTAATTGCCAAAACATTCATCATCCGTTCATCAAAATACTTTGGCCTAGTCCCCAACCACAACAACCCCCGAATCGGGTTGGGCTGGAGAAAAGGGAAGAAGAGGAAGCAACCTCTTGCACAAATGCACAACAAGGGATCCTATATCCCTCATCTCGGATAGGTAGATTATATTTATTGATTTGATCATGATATCAAATTACATCGGCGAATTCAATAATAAATTCGACAATTGTACGTTTTCAATGTATTTATTTGAACTTAATCGATTCAATTCTTCCATTGATGTGGTATACAATATTGAAATGATAGCTTAGAACATCTATATAATTGTGTCACCGCCGATGTGGTATGAGCCATTTTCAAATTATCGCAACTCGCAAATTTCACATACATATACTGAGAATCTCCTGATCGATATACCGTAATACTCATACTCTTAATTATTACTGCCCATTGTTTATTACAAACGTAATTAATTAGAAGAGAGAGAGAAAAAAAACATAATAGAACATGTTAATAAGCTAGCGGCTTGTATTATTTTGTTAATTCATACGATCGAATTAATAGACATAAATTAAACTAGATATTATATAACATAACATATCAATGATGCAAAGGCTTGTTTGAAATCAATAAGCAAATCCGATCCTTAATGTGCCGGCCCCTTATTTGCGTAGATTACGTTTTTCGGCCTCAGTTGATTGCTGTGTCCACACTTCTTCTTTCGGCAATTCGTGGCCTTTGGATGAAGACGAGCGTAGCACCTGATTACATACATACAAGGTGGTTATATAAATACGTAACATGGGGAGGGAATATATTGCATGAGACCGTCCCACAATAATGGTACGCGATGAAAAATTACGGACTTACTTGCGACAAATCATCTTGTCTTGATTAAACTTTTTAGCTATAGCCGCAAGATGAGGCGCGAACTTCATCGTACCGGTTCCTCCTCCTCTCAGCCTCAACACCAGATGAAGTGTCGACTCTACATACACACGTATGTAACACGCATCATTAATTTACCAAATTTACTAAATATTAATTAATAAACGATAATAATAATAATAGAGATATTACAATTACGTGAATTGTGATTGATATACGTACCTTTCTGAATTTTGTAGTCAGCAAGCGTACGGCCATCTTCAAGCTGCTTTCCGGCGAATATTAAACGTTGCTGATCCGGTGGAATTCCTACATATATAATTCGATATTGAGCAAAAAAAGTCGATCAGTTAAGATTTTGCACGTATTCTTTTCTTATATTCAAGCCAAACGTCAATAATAATCGAATAAAACGATTGGAGTAGCTAGCTACTACTCCACGCGACTTATGTGGATGAAGTTACCTTCTTTGTCATTGATCTTAGTTTTGACAATATCAATAGTATCACTGCTTTCCACCTCTAACGTGATGGTTTTCCCAGTCAGGGTTTTCACGAAAATCTGCATTCTATTTTTTTTTTTTTTTTTTTTTTTTACTGTGAGCCTATGTGAGGTGTCTTGGGGAATTTTACCGTATATATAAGAAAGGTAAATGGCGAAGGGGCTGTTTTAACCTAGAGTAAAACCTGTCCCCAAGTAATGCCTTAGTAAAACCTGCCCCCACGCAACATTTAGGAAAACCTTCCTCCAAGGCTACAATCTCTTGGAAAATCTTCATTATTACTCCAACGTAGTACGTGGAATATTTAACAACTTTCCAAGTCAATTCGGAAAATTGATGTTACATTCTGTTTAGACGAGCTCGCGTCAAACAATAACCCAAAAGTAAACAAAATCGTCCTCGAAATTGCCAATACATTCAACATTCGTTCATCAAGTATACTTTCGAACACAAGTTTACTCAGTTTAGTCTGACTCATCTTGGAAACTCATTTCACTCATGAAAGATTGAGAAATACTCTTCCATTGTTCCATGACACGTCTGGATAATTGTTTAGATGTGAATAATGTGATACAATAGTGGTGAAATAATAGCAGAAAATTTAATCAGCACCATGATTCAGAGACCATGGTATAAGCATCGTTATGTTTTAAGCTAAACCTTCGAATACTGCGAGAAAAAGAAACCAATTATTACGTAAACTTTAGATCCTACAATACAAGCTAAACGCTGTACCCTTGTCAAAAGTGTTGGCTGTTACAGAGTTATACTTTGTTTACAAAGTCTTAAAAAGAAAAAGAATTGGAAATTATTACAGAGCCTGTAAAACTTTACTACTACTTTGGAAGCAATATATGAACAGAACCATAATATTGACAGTTCACTCCGAGCGAGAATGAGACAATCTGATAGTATACAACACAAGTTAGGAGCCTCTTCCGACAAAGACGGCAGCGTAAGCTGAGGATTGAGCTCTAGGAGATTCCAAATGACACTTTGAGCCGGAAGCAACCTGACCACCCAAGCACGACCCCTCGTAGAGTTGAGTTTTGACTGTTATGACGTGCGAGCCTGGAGTAGGAAACTCAAATGCAGCAGTAATGCCTAAGCACATGAAAGTAAATGTACCGAGCCACGTATTAAAACATCCTTTACACTTGATGCACTTGCTGTAGAGCTCTGCATATCATATCAATAAACTGATTGTCCTGGGGAGATGACACATCTGATTTCAGTCCCCAATTATACAAAAACCTTTCTTTGCTCTATAAAAAACAATAATTACTCTAAAATCAAACATTATTGAAATACACCTTCTCCAGATTAGAGAAGTCCTAAAATATAAACTAGGAGAGGAACGCACAATCTCAAATTACCAATATCATCCCACAGAAGATATAAAGAAAACCAACTGTAACATACTAGCTAGTTTGTAGCGGCCTTAGTGCGTTATTCGCACACCAGATATGGATCTCAAAATTGTTTTCACAAAAAAAGTTTACTCCACAAATTTACTTACTTCCTTTCCCAGAGTAGAAAGGTCTCAGGAATTACTTATCGAAAATTCTAAATCATTGGTCGTTTAATCAAATTTGATTCTATAACTATTCCCTGACCTACGATTCACAGATCAAGAATCACTGGGCACATTTACAAACATGTTTGCTTGATACAAACATGTTCTAAACAGATCCAAAGCCAAAATGCAGACACAAAAGCACCATTGGGGGGGGCACAGTACCTGGACAAGGATAGTAAGAGCTTCACGAACTTTGTCTCTATCAATAATAGGTCCATATGGTGATGCTGCGACATTGTGTGGCGTTAGAGATGGCGATGGGGTAGGCGGCGGGAAAGGTTGAAGGAGTGGAGCACCATATGGCCGTTGCAGAGTCAAGGACGGCTGAGGAGCAACTGGTGGCATTGAAGATGACATAGGAGGAATAGAAACTACTGGTAAAGAAGCATGTGGATTGAAAAACGAAGGTTTAACAAGATTTGCCATCTGATTGTGTCTGTTGGTTGGATCGTGGTGGGCTTGAGGAACAGATGAAACTGATGTGGCCGTAGATGGTAGTTGAAGTGGTCCAGCAGAGGCCGTAGTCAAATTGGATGAGCCCACAGATGGTGAATGAACACTCGACGGCTGATAAGTTTGCATTGGCCTTCCGGAATACCCATTGTTTCCAAGATTTGTTGCTGCCTGAAATTACAAAAGAGGAAGACTGGTTATGTATCACATGTACTCATACATCAAGCTACTTCGGGATGCATTAAGGTGCTGAAATAGATATGTTTTTGAAATTATCAAGCTTATGGACATAGTTCAAATACGATTAGCGAAATTCAAATTTATAGACATAGTTGTACTCTATCAACCAAAGAAGATGTGAAAATGCGAATTAGGGTGTTACCAAAAAGTGATATATCTTTGGAATCTAGTAGTTCATTCTGTGTAATCGATACAAGAACGAAATTCCCCGACATATTATACTCAACACCTTTGTGATCGACGGAATACTAATGAAGTGTGGTTCACAAGCTAAAACCTCAATTCATCAAACTTAGTGAAAGGCAAAAAGCAATTAAACTTACTATTCAAACACTTGTATCTAAAACTTTCAAAAATGGTAAATAGTCATTTATAAAAGAGCTTGTCCAGCATTGCCCCAAAAAAGAAAGGAAGAGAACTTGTTAAGCCTCTATGGTACTAACCTGAAAGAAATTTGTAAAAGCAGAAGAGATCTCATTAGCATCCGCAGTATTAGTGGAAGCTGGTGATGGCTCCAGAGGTCCATCCATCACTGCCATAGATGGGGTAGGTTCAAGCTCCTTGAAGTCACTGCAGGATAAGAAAGAAAATAGAAAAAACACTTAGATGGGGGAAGACCAATCAATGCTCACAAGCACCCAAGTCCCGTAAATACAGGTGCTGATAAAAAAAATAAAGCATTTTCGGTTCCTAAGTCAACTGTTGAACTTTCTGAGTTATTTTTTCAATAACCTTTTTCCAATTCATACGTCATATATACCCTAAGCGGTCCATAATTGAGTAGAAGAAACTCCTAAGTATAAAAATAGATGCTTCATATACTAATGGCATAGACTCTCACAGAAACATTTTGAACAATTCATTATCGATTTAGAGAATGTACTTGTATCACATTACTTCAATGTAGGCGACTAGCATACTGCATATACTCTATTATTAGTAATCATGTAAGGAAATCACATATCAAACTGTCTGACAATTATGATCAGCGAGGTTTACTTCAAGTCTTCAGGTAGGTTAAAAGATAAAAAGGGTTTTATAGCGTTTTGAGTAACATTATTTTTAGAGCACCGCACTTTCAACTCAAAACCTCCCTATAAAAATCTTAAGTGTTGCTATACCAGCATAACCATCTAATAGACAATAGTCCAAATCAAATTTTTTGTGCTATAGCTTATCTTGCAATCTTAATCAGAGGCTCCAAGACCTCTACCACTTGGATGCGCCCCAGTCTTGATTCTCTTGAACACACTAGTTGCTACTGCTTCTAGTCCGGAGAATAGACTTAGCTTCTAATATGCTACAGAAACATCCTTATACTGAAAGGCCAACAAACTGATGAACTGCGGAGTACGGACAACACATGAAATAGAAGCCGTTTGGAAGTGGTTTCAAGTAGTTAAAACTTAAAAGTAATTTGCAATAAAATTCACGGCAGCAACATTCATGTGCCTGGACTACTTGATAACTATAAACAAGTCGTTTACTTTAAACATTCCCTACGGATGGCTACGGTTCATTGACAATCATAGACCCAGGAAAAAGAGAGTAGTAATTTAGTACCTTTTGCTGGATTCATGTGGCTGGGACGGAATCCTTGAATACGAGTCGATTATCCTGAGGACAGTATATTAAGAAGTTACAGACAATTCAAAACTCTGATCAGCCAATATAACACATCACAGATGACGCCACTATAGGATATGTAATAATTTGATTCACTATCAGATGAATTAACAAGAAATACCGCGATGTTAAACCATATTCTTAACATTTACAGGAAAGACTGAAAGATAATTCTTAAGACACAAACACACACTTGTAAAAAAACGAAGAAAAAAATAACACATCAGCTTTTTGTCCAACCTCGAGTATATCTAGGACTACAGAGTCTTACCTGTTGATAAGATTAGCAACTTCTTCACACTCACGTGTATTGTAAAACCAAATGCCGTTTACTTCCTGGGCTGCATTTTTGTACAAGAGATATGGTATTTGAATTTCGTACTCAAAGTCTCCCAAGAGGTTCTCGACAAGATTTTCTGCAGGAAAACATGAAATGAAGCGGATGCACATAAGAAGAAATCCTGAAACGTAATCTAAAACTAATTGCAACGGGTTCTGTTAAGCAGAAAAGTAGACGAGGGCTCACAATTTCTCAAGCAAATAAGTATCAGACACTTCCAAAGAGCTCAAATTTAAACAAAACAATAAGACTTTAACAAGAAATTAAAAGGCAGAAGAACTTGAGTCGTTGGTGCATAATTGATGATTCTAAAGTACATATTAATCAGACATGGAAGGGATGAGATAAAAGAAAGATTATTAGGCACCAAATCCAAGCTTAAGGACCCAACAAAATATCCATGCAGCCTGAAGCAAGATATTTAATTACAAAATCAAAATGGAGTCCCCCCCCCTTCCACTCAAAAGAAGATTCCAGAAGTTCACAGTTCTCAAAATCAATCAATATGAAAATTTAAGAGTAATACTAATAAGCTCTTAAGGGCCATTTCAGTTGGAAGCTTACTCTACCAAGTACCAAGTACCAAGTAGTACTAGTAAACAACTATTTGTTTATTATTCATTGGATACAGAACTCATTAGTATTACAAAATTACAAAGCTGGATCTTCCAAGCTGTCCGAGGCAAATTTTAAGGCGTTGTTCTCAGTCATCAATATGAACTAAATAGTTGCCCAAAACATGCGGACACATTTTGTGAAATAAATTTTCAATTCTTACGACCTGAGCAGCCATAAAATGTGATATTGATTGAGACAAAACAGAAGTCAAGATGAGAGAAAGCGCTCCTTCAGTATAAATCTATTAAGCCTTGAGATGAGATTTGGCCCAACAGTTATTAAAAGACAGGGAACTGGGACTACCTATAAAAATTGGGAATGAGCACTGTTAACTAAGAGGGTTGTTTTCTCAAGGAAGACCTTCAACTTTAAGGTTCAACAACAAACAGGTAATTCCATTGCATAGAACTTCGACCACCCACCACCATCATAACGCAAAACCCCCAGTCTACCACTTATAAGCAAAGGAGATCAACATCAAAATATCGAACTTTAACTTTCAGTCAACTCTATGTTGAGTTGAAAGTTCCAATTATCACAATGACAGATCAGCCCATCATAAAAATTATCAATGATACAAAGCCACGACAATGCAAAACGCAAATTCTGGCAGAAGGATAATTCTGGTTAAAATGCTGACTATTACTCAAAAGATAAACATACGTGATGCAAAACTTATGGAGAAACTCTTACAAATCCAAAAGGGAATTGCTAGATTCCCATCCTACATGACACATTATTCTATGAGTAATTCCACAACCTTAGACAATTAAACAAACAAACGAGATGATGATCTGGAAGACATCGTATCCAGTGCATTGGCACCCTAGTCTCACGAAAGTAGCTCGCCTAGTAATCACAATAGCTAATCACACATGGATTCCATATTCACACATACGTCAACATGACTTGCTCCACAGGATTTACCATCTAAGATGATCAGACAGTCAGACTTACAAGTTATCTTAATCGACAACTACAATCTCCGCAACACAAAACCAGATGGAATATCATAATCAAAAACTAATTCAACTCTAATCCTTTCCCCAACTAATATAAACTTCCGAATTACCAGTAATCCTTTTCTAATAAGCCTCTACACACTACACAACAAATCACATCCTTCATTCACAGAACAAAACACTGTGCCACAAATCACACTCGATCTCTCTATCTCCCTCGTATAATAAACCACGAACATCTACCTTGCAACAATACCGAATGTTACCAATAAAATCGGCCAATACCACAACACAAAGCCACATGAGCATCATACATTCACACTCACATACTAACTCAACTGATAACAATCCACTACGCCAATACTTCATACAATCATTCTCAACCAAAAGCACGAAAAATCGAAAACTCGACATGAAAACAAAACTAACCTGTATTTCTCCGATTCATTACTATAAACTGGTACCAAGGTTCAGCGTTCCTACAACAATTTACGCAACAAGCTCAATCAAACTAACGACAACTTAATTACGCTGTAATTACCAAATTAAAACGCAATCAAATTGCAATAATCGCAGCTAATCATACCTTTTTACGACGAAAAGCGACCCTTCGACATCCTTGCGACTCTATAATCAATCAAATTCATCAAAACGACATTAAAATCGAAAATCTCTTCATCAAAACGACATAAAAACCAATAAAACGACGAATCGATGAAAAATTAAAAACTCACCCATTGATTTTGATCGATGTTGAATTCGTAGAAAGAGACATGAGCAGCAGTAAGAAGAATATCTTCAATGCACGGATCAATTCGTTGAAGAACGGTGAGATTTAGTACTTTTGTACCTTGTTGATCTAAATTCGGCATTAATTTCCCGCTGTGTGACATTTTTTTCAATTGAAAAAATTGAATCAATCGGAAACCCTAATTTTTGTGATTTTAATCGAATTGGAGTGAGAGGAGAGAGAAAAAAGGGGGTGGGAGATCTGAGGAATTTTGGGGGAAATTAAGGTGGAGATCGCGGTGGTAGCCGCCTATTTCAATTAATTGAATTTTTTGCGATTGGCCATTGGGTGTTAGTTGGATACTTGGATTTTGTGGTGAATTGACGGATTTGCCCTTGGTGCTAGATTTAATCTCATCATTGTATAGTGTGGTGGACTTGGGGAGTTGGGATTTGGACTGAGTGTGAGGAGGTGGATAAGGCAAGGGTGTTATTTTACAGCTTGTTTGGTAGAGAGGACGGTTTGGAGTGACGAAGTGCAACCTTACTTTTTATCGTTCGATTTAAGATAAACGTAGCAAATATGGGTATGAGGGTGGCCATTTGGTTGGCAACACCATCTGAACATAACACAAGTAGAGTAGTTTAGGTAGTAGCATGTGGACGAGATGTGGATTTTAGATCGTCTTTAATCGCGGAGGTCGAATCTAGTTAAAAGTTGACTATAAGAATTTTAGATACTCCGTATGTTATTATATATGATCATTGGAAGTCAATGGACTGCACGGCGAGCCGCCTTGTTTGACTCAACAAACATATGGCTATACTAGATAATAAATGCATTAGTGTCAATGGATTATATGACGAGTCGCCTTGTTTTGATGTTTATCGCACTATGAACCATATAGGCCCTAACCTTGCCACTAAGAAACTTTTTGGTCATTTATGGATGTCGAATCCTCTCTATTGGTCGAATAAGATTTGTGCTCTGCATCTTGAACTTTGAGCTCGAATTATGACCGATGACATCTCTACGCTTTTAAACATGAAGAAAGCAAAGAAGGATTGAAGTTTAGCTCACAAACAAAATCAGTCGCAATCTCCACAACTACACTATTAACACAAATCACAAATCCAGAAAGCATCCTCTGCAACATAACAATGCCCGAAAAAGAGTTGAACTGTAAGAAATAAGATTTATTATGTAGATTGACGACACATTCACACAACAATAACAATCCTAGTCTCCATCACTCTCCCACAACCTCCCTAACAAACTCGAGCACAACCATCTATCCCCCTATCCCTCTCACGGGCTTACCACCACGCCTACCACTCCCATTCACCTCCAACACGACATCATCATCAGTACTAATACCACATATCCGTCTCCCACGTACCGGCACATTCCACTCTCCTTCCAATTACCATGTCTCGCTTGAGTTTTAACACTACTACATCTCATAAATCACGAGACTTCCAACAAATTACCGTTCCTCTCCGAAAAGATAAGCTAAATTAGCCATGCACTCATGCCCACGAATACCAACCAAACATTCACTAAATGGACTGATGGGCTTCTCTCACAAGCCACAAACCCACATTTCACAAATCACCAAAAAAGACCTAAAGCCCAAAACCCACCCACAACAAAAAACACACGAGAATAAAACCCAGCTTCTCTCACAAGATATAAATACTTTCTTAACATTAGGGTTTTTCATTTCCTCATCGCCGAAGCAGCAGAGAAAGAAGAAGCCGCAGCAGCAGCAACAACAAATCCTCCGCCGCCGTTGCAACCACCAACAACCGCCACCATGGGTCGTATGCACAGTCGCGGTAAGGGTATCTCCGCCTCCGCAGTCCCTTACAAGCGCTCTCCACCAACTTGGCTCAAGATAACCTCTCCCGATGTAATCTCTCTCTCTTTCTCTCTCCTAATCCCTTGTTTTTTCCATCGTTTTTGTTTAATCTGGGTGAAGAAAAGTGTGATTTTGTTGCGTATTTGTGACGTTTTTAATTGGTGGGTTATGTTAGGTGGAGGACAACATCTGCAAGTTTGCGAAGAAGGGTCTGACTCCATCTCAGATTGGTGTGATTTTGAGGGATTCTCACGGTATTGCTCAAGTTAGGAGTGTCACTGGTAGCAAGATCCTCCGTATTCTCAAGGCCCACGGTAATTAATTTTCACCTCTCTGTAATTTTGTGTTCTAGATTTGATGTTTTAGTAAAAATAATGCATGTTTTTATCGTGGATATCGAATTTTATTATGAATGTAAATGGTAAATGTCGAAATGGTTGTTTTTTTTGTTCGAATGTTTAGTGAAGTATGAATCTTTGTGGTAAATATTTCTGTGGTTGTCTTTTTTTGTTAGAGTGATTAGTAAAGTTTGAATCTTTGTGGTAAATGGGATTGTTTTTTATGTGGGAATGATTGATTGCCTGTAATTGAAGATGTTTTTGTGGTATTATGTTTCCCATGGTATTGATTTAAAAATATTTGTGCTCGAGTTGTCGAAAATCGACATTTGTAGTATTTTTGAATGATTTATCTACGATGTTGTCTGCACGGTGTGGGTTGGGATCATTTGCTTTATGTTCCATTGATTGTGCTGGTTGGATGTGGCGTTTGTGCTGATTGATTGGTTTGTTTGTATCGTGGTGAAGGAAGTTTTTTTTTTTTTTTTTTTCAAGGATTGGTTTTCGGTAATTGTGTAGCTCGTGGGATATGTGACAGTGTATAATGATTGCTGATAGTTGGGCTCTTTGTATGTGTGTTTTTTGGGAATTGTTTTGTGTAAGGTTGATTAGTGCTGTATCTGGCTGAAACATGTTTCTTTGAATGCTTGATCGAATATGATTTTGCTCCAATTTATGCCTGTTGTGTCGTTAGACTTGTTACTGGAATGGATGTAGATGTCTAATTTTGTGATTCAGCTTTGTACGAAGTTTGTGAAAATCTCTTGACTTTTGATCTAAATTATTAGATATAAATTCCTGATGTCCTTGTAGCATGTATGGTGGTTTATTGGTACGATAAAAAGGCATTTGTCTTCTCTGCCGCTTATGTTGGTTGTTCTGTTTGGGTCTTCTTCTGGTGTAGATTTGTCGTTCATGGTAGAATAGTGTCTTTCTACAAAGAGTTACATTGTGCGTCTTGAATTCAGTGATATACTGTTTCGTTGATAGTTTTTTGGTTTTTTTTTTGTGAATATTGTTGGTTCCTTGGGATTCTGAAGATGAGTGCGTCTTGAATGATTTAACAAATGAATTGTTGAAATAATTTTTCTTTGATAAGTTAGATCAATGCTGTGTCTTGTTGACTGTTGATTGTTTCTGTGTGAGTGATTCATGCTATCATCTCTTTGTCTGAGGAGCCGAGGGAAATTAGTTCTGTGTCTTGCTGTCTGTTCTGTTTGAGCAATTTTGTTGACATCTAATTGTCCGAGTACTAGAGGAGAGTGTTGTATTATGACAGTTCCATCTAATGTTAATGTCGGATCACGAGTAGCTCCTTCAGATGTTCTCCTTTCAAAATGGTTTTGTCAATGTTTTTAGTGGTTGGATTTCTTTGTATCCCTACATAAAATTAAATACTCTAATACGTTGATGACATTGAGATGATGACATTTGCTTTGAAACACCGTAGTATAGAGTTGTCTTGTTTGGATCAGTTTACCTGAAGTATTTGTTGAGAACCTTTTACTTGATGTGAGCATGAAAGTTCTGGCATTGTAAATGGCTTGCAGTGTCATAGTTGTGGTAGTGCACATATTGTCTGATGTTTAAATCGATAGCCATTACATTGATAGCCATTCTATGTGATGTAGTGGCATGTATTATGACTGTCGATTTATACGAAAATGTTGCTTACTTGCAAGCCTTTCTTGACTAATGCCTTTTCTTCCATAGGTCTTGGTCCCGAAATCCCTGAGGATCTCTACCATCTGATCAAGAAGGCCGTTGCCATCCGCAAGCATTTGGAGAGGAACAGGAAGGACAAGGACTCCAAGTTCAGGCTCATCCTTGTTGAGAGCAGGATCCACAGGCTTGCTCGTTACTATAAGAAGACCAAGAAGCTCCCACCAGTCTGGAAATAGTGAGTTAACAGCATTCTAATCTTTTGTTGTGTGATATTTTTGCTCCCTCTATCGCTAATGCTGTTTATCGATAGTCATTTATTCACCATTGTTGTGTAACTGACAACGTGCAATCTTTTGACTTTGCAGCGAATCTACAACTGCCAGCACCCTTGTCGCTTAAGCATGCTGTTTTAGTTTGGAACACTGGAGACCGAAAAGAGATGCTGTTAAAGGAGTGTTCTGTTTCGTTGTATGGACTGTAGCTTAGTACCAACTATCGTTTTAGTTACAAGACTCTGTTTTCGAAGACAAGTGCTACATTGCATTTGTTACTTGAATTTTTTGGTCACTGTGAAGAGATCGATTTCAGGATATTCCTCTCAATTATTTTGCTTGGCACAGTAAGTTTGTGGCAATTTAGTTTTTTCTCAACTTCCCTGCAGTCAGGGATCACACAATTGGTAGCAGGTGATCATCTATCACTCTTATCAGTTCATCCGAAATAAACTGCAGTTCTACAAAGTGATTTATCCTGGGCATTTTGCCAATTTCTTCCGTAACCACTTTAGAGTAACTGAATTAGTCTACGAGCACTAGTTGCGTAAAGGATGTTCTCGAAAATGTCCTATAGTGCTTAGCATCTGTTTCCTTGTTCGTAACCTCAGTTTCATTTGGCATTTCGCTGTCATAACTCGAAAGTCCATACATCGCGCACCTAAAATCCAGTCGGCTAATTTCTTCAGCCTCCACAAATCCCTGATAGTCTAATACACATACAGTCAGTGAACATATAATGACAATGTATCAAATTTCGTTCTGTTTGCACTTGATGAGGTAACGTTGCTTGTGATTTCGTTCCACAATAATTTTCAGTTCTTCAGGCCACAATTTTGCTGAATCGTATCAGCCCGTATATGTTACTCCGTAGTGTTTATCAAAACGAATACATTAAACCGAGCTTTATATGGTGATTAGCTATCATTTTCGAACGAGCTAAAACAATATCAAGTACTCAAAATGATACCACCAACTGACCAACGCCAAGTATCACCTAATCGACCATCTCCCAAATTACCCTACAATGTCATGGTATAGCTCTTGAGAATCTTCAATTCTTCATGAGGTCAACCGACCTATTGCAAGTCTCATATATAAAATCTAGTAATAAAAAGGGTCAACTACTCTATGTTTTACAATTCGTTGTCAAAGCACATAAAATCAGACAACCCAATCCATTCATTCACTCACTCACTCACCTACAATTCATATAATGTACAATCTTCTTTTGAACAAATACTCTAACAAACTTACCCAAACAATTGATCATCATCATACTCTAATTAATTAAAATGGACCAACTCCACCACAATAAATCAAACTAAACCTCCCTATATGCATGAAATTGATCATAAAGTCTACCCTACACCCCCACTCACATACAACCTATATATGTCTCATGCAAAACTCACCACCATCACAACTCTTCTAATCATCATACTTCTCCTACAAGCTTCTCTACTACCATCCTCACTCTTCCTACTACTCTCAGCATCTCTCTTCAAAACTTTGACAATGATGAGGAACGGAGATGAGCACCATCAGCAATACTCATCCCTCGAAGTCGAGGGCGAAAGCAGCGACGCACGTAATGTTAAGGGGAAAACACCCATCATGGAGACTCCTTTTATTGGGAAGGTTGTTAGAGAAGCTGGTCACGATGCAGGAAGTCGTGGCCGAGCTGCGATTGGCCGAGGGATTGCTCTCGTTGATTTTGTGATTAGGTTGATTGTTCTTGCGGCTCTTCTTGCTGCTACTATCTTAATGGGAACTACTAATGAGACCCTCCCTTTCTTCACTCAGTTCTTCCAATTTCAAGCTAGATACTATGATCTTCCTTCTTTCACGTAAGTTCTAATTATACATACGTACTTTTACGTTCGTTAATCATACACAAATGATTTAACAAGTTAAATACTCTGTATTTTATACAAGACGTTCTCACATTTCGAGACATTTATTTACGTGGATATGCAGGTATTTCGTGATAGCTAACGCAGTATCAGCTACTTATGTTGTACTATCATTGCCTTTCTCTATTGTCACAATTGTGAGACCATCGGCCAAGGCACCAAGACTTGTCCTTCTTACTTCTGACGCAGTAAGTTTCAATAATTACTCGATCTGTATAACTAGATTTTACCACCGATATTATATATTCAAAGCAGATCAATTTTACTACTTACGTAACTATAACATATTTCACGTCGGCATTAGACAAATTGTACCTCTAGTGACGCCCATTACATAATAGAAAATGCTAACTCGACTTTTATTTACGTGGTGTAGATTGCGGCGACTTTGACCACCTCAGCCGCAGCAGCTGCCGCAGCAATAGTGTATTTGGCTCACAAGGGAAACACCAACACAAACTGGATAGCAATATGCCAACAATTTGGGAATTTTTGCAAGAGGTCAAGTGGATCAGTGGTGGCATCATTTATCGCTGCCTTTTTATTTATGCTTCTGGTCATTCTATCTGCCGTGGCTCTTAAGACCAATTAATTATTACTAAGATATCGTAAACTATATAGACGTACACCATCCATTTCGACACGAAGTTAACGTTTTCGTTTCGGAGCGTTTTCTTCGTGCAACGTTTGGTGACTTGGGTTTGTATTGTTCGGGTTGTGATTTTAGCCTTGTTAAGGGTGTAAAAGGCGCCTAGTTTCTTTTTTTTTCTTTTTCTCTTTTTTCTTTGGTATTGGCCGAAATTGTAAATGAACTTGAATTTAAGGGTTTAAACAATATGAAATTACTCATGCTGTATTATTCGCATTGGTTATTACTCCCATATATAGTAACATCTTCAATCTTTCAAACCTTTCTGGTGCGACAAGGGGAAAGGTGAGATATTATAACTTAGAGACTAGTGAATACACTCGATCTTATCTTTAGCACATCACAAACGAAGTTGAATTGTACATAAACATAACGTTGCACACGAACATAAACAATACATAGATTCAAACAAAATACTATAAGTTGTCACGTTATCTGTTAAGATATAACCAATTATTGAGCCCCAACCATTAGTCTAGACTTTTGGTTGAGATGACTCTCTAACATGGTATCAGAGCCTCAGTGACCCTGAGATCTCAAGTTCAAATCCCGCCGGGAGCCCCCTCCTTTCAAGTGGAATTTCAGCACAATGTTTGTGCATTTATCACCCACATTTCAATGTGGTTTCAGTCCACGTTTCAAGCCCAAAGGGCTTTCACGTGAAAGGGAGTGTTAAGATATCACCAACTATTGGGTCTCAACCATTAGTCTAGACTTTTGGTTGAGATGGCTCTCTAACATTATCGATCGATAGTAACACTTCAAAGATGCATTCACCATTAAACTTTGAATCACAATTCTTATTACTGAATAATCTTCACAGCATTGATCTGCCTTTCTCCTGACTCAACCAACAATCTCATTCATTCAGAGATTGAAGTATTCAATTTCCTCCATCCTTGTTCATTTCTACCCACTAGCTGGTCAACTTGTTCATTTTAGTTACACAAGGGTCCTGGAGCTAGATGCGTCCATGCTTCTTTAGACGTGAAAATTGATCATATCATTTCACCAATTGACGTCCCCATGGTGGTCGACTTGCTTTTCGACCACCATGGGGCCGTAAACCATGACGGGCACTCCCAACCTTTGCTCAGACATTCTAATACAGTCCGAATTTTCATGTTCGCGTTCAATACTTTTCAAGTTGAAGACTATCTTAGACAAATTGATCCACTTTTCACTGTGTTATCATGTTATGTCGATCGTAAATGGTTCAGACCTCATAGTCCAGCCCGAGATATCCGTACCTGGCCTTAAGAACTCCAGTACTCTTAAAATTTTCAACGTCATTTTAGTCTCCTGTATTAGCCTTAAAGCTCCATGACTTGAACTAAGATAATAAGGAGGGAGGTGAAAGACCTAAAAACGTACAGTAGAATGCATGCATGCCATAGCAAGAAACTGATCTTCATTATTCTTGGCAATATCGACTCGATTTTTGCCTTCCTTGTCTGTTTGCAAACTTTACTTCAAGCTAAGGATGTATACATGTTTAAGAGTATGATTCATTTTATAGTAGGCTGTCCCCGATCTTACAGAAAGTATGACTTACAGAAAACAGTAGCTTCTGAGTCAAGGAACACATAGTTCACCCACAAATTCTTGAAAACTTAGGAAGCAAAAGTTAAACTAATAGAACGTGAGTCATCTGAATAAATACACTACAAGAAAACATGCAAATTGCGACCGTCCAAATCGGTCGCAAAGTATGGAAAATCGGTCGCAAATAGGCATTTGGGACCAATTTGCCACCGATATGGGTGGTCGCATAAACCTTGGTCGCAAATTGAAAACATGCGACCGATTTTGGGTAGTCGCAAATTATACGACTGATTTGCGACCGATCGTCGGTCGCATAAAAAGCGACTGATTTGCGACCGAAGATCGGTCGCTTAAAATGCGACTGGTTTGCGACTGATAGCGGTCGCATATCTGCGACTGATTTGCCACCAACTGGCGGTCGCAAACATGGTATTGACTTTGCGACTATTGTGTGGGCGCAAATATGCGATTATCCAATCGCATTTTAATCGATCAATCTAGTAATTTATAATCTCACAGGCTACATGGGACTTGAACCCACATCATTGTGCAAGCACATTGCTCTACCATGTTTGAGCTAATAGCCTCGAAAGAAGAAACAATCTCCAATAACACACGATACATGTACAGATCACCTAGAGTTTAACAAGTAACAACGAACGACACTAAGCATGTTTTTCACACCAAACTTGGATAAACCTTGGTTAGGCCAATGGATTTGAAGAATTGGATCCGAATACGAGATTTCCTGAGATAACCAGTGGGTAAGATTTGCCCTATCTTTCTTTCTGTTCTTTTTGAGATTTGCCTTATCTTAAAACCCTTCTTATTCAGAACACCGAAAACAGTATTGCGTTTAGATATCCCAGTGCGTGGATAGCCACTTACCATCATTCCAACATCCAGCTGACTAAACATAACCTCTATAACTATTCAAGCTGTCTCGCTCTCAGTCTTGCCTCCTAGCCTCAAATTACCAAGCACATACTCCCACGACATTTCGTCTCCTTCCGTTACACTCTCTATCTCCACCTCATTTACTCTTACTTTTGTTACCATCCCAATAACCTCCATACGTCTATCAGTTTTCACCTCCTGTAACTCTCACGTGTACACCTCCGCCCGTAACTCTGTATATAAAATGATGTGCTCATAACATAGGAAACTAGGCCGCTCTCAAGCGTGTGTTATATATTTTCCGAGCAAAGAGCGACAAAAATCTCTAATGCATCTGGGTTATTGAGCGCACTCCAATAGCCATCCTCGAAAAAATCAGCTTCTTTTCCTAGAAGCACCTTCTCCTTGAATGATTCGAAGGTCGAACTCTCCCTCACCCTAACCGAAGTGTCACGGGTTCCCATTTGAATCTTACATCTGTATTCTTTCCTTAAACCTTTCTTGAAGTCCGTCCATTTCTCATACTTTTGACGCTTGATAGTCTGCATCAGTTTATCCTTGGAAGTCCCAAGATTCTTAATTTTCGCCTCTAATTGAAGAAGTAGTCCGCCTCTTCCCAAGAACTTGCTTCTTTATATCCATCCAATTATAGTACCCGTGCTCATTAAGGGTCTCATTCAACCGATACTCGCACGTTACAAGTTCCCTTAATGGTGATTTCAATGCACATGATTTGCCATCCAAATATGAGACTACTTGTAGACTAAATGGAAGACTCATTCGTCGTAAAATCAAATGGAGTTGGTAGACTGCATTGCGGAATAAAATATGTACTAATTTTTTACAGTAACTGAATGATCCATTTGATATAAACGTAGCTCTCAAAATGGCACCTCAAAACTGTTGATAAGTGCCTATTTTATAGGTACTTTTACGGTATTTTATTATACTTTATCTTGTATATATATTAGTTTTATTCTAATTTATTATGTAAATAAAGTATTATTTGAGGATATTATGCTTTGGGTATTATTTTGTCGTTTTATGTGATTGTAGGGGCATTTTGGTCATTCCACATGTTGGACCACACAGGCTAGAGTGCTCGTAGGTAGTGGGAGTGTTCAGGAGTCCGCATACCAAGTTTGAAAGCCATTCGACAAAGAATTTAGCAGAAATGAGCATATTGAGATTTAGCATGGCCGTGCTGATTTTGGCGCCCGTGCCAAATGGTCAGGGAACTCTATTTTTATTGTTGAGATTTGGCAAGGCCGTGCCATTTTGAAGCACGCCTGTGCCACTGGTCATCTGGGTGGTTACCAAAATTAAAGAGAGAGATGCTTTTAGTTATTTTTATTTTCTTTTCTCCTCTTCCACCATTATCATGTAAAGGAGATCTTTTGGGGATCATTTTTCATCCTTTTCATATATTGGAATCTTTTGATATCTCTTCGTTTTACAACATCAAAGTATTGCATATCCAAATATATTCTCTAGTTATTTAGAGATTAGAGAATCATCAAGTATTGTAATATTTTGAAGATTGAATGCATATCATCTTGTGGAAGGATTGTCTTGATTACTCTACAACATTGGAAAAGACTAAGCATTTCTATTCCCTTCCTTTTACTAGTGTTTTGTCTATTTCATTGTTGTTAGTTTAATCAATGATTAATCATTTGGTTGTTAATTTCTAGATTTAGAATTCCACAATATTCATGACTCATCCAAGTCTATTATCATTACTTTATTCAAGTTGGTTCTTATTGATCCTAATGCTTATAATTTGTATGATCATAGTTAACTAGGAGAACAACGTAGCAGTGAATCTTAATTAATGGAACCATAGGAATTAAACTAGATTAATTAGTCACGAGAGTAGTTTAATTGTCTAGGGGTGGTCCTTGAGTGGAAATTACGTTGAATTAATGTTCTTAATGGGTTTAGATTAGTGCATGTAAGAGACCATCGAGAGATAGGGCATGCATAGTCTAAATACACGCACTAAACTTTGATCGTGAGAAGTTAGTACAAGATAGCGTAACATCCTTGAAATTGTCATAAATTCGTTATTATTGTGGATGCCTAATTTCTAAAAATACATTTTATATACCTACAACCTCAAGTTTTTAGAGTAATTGTTATAAATTATTATTAGTTTAATTTACATTAAAATCCCCCCAATTTATAATATGTTTAGTCCAAATTGATTAATAGCAATTATTTGTTCTAGTACTTGTCCTTGTGGGATCGACCCATATTTGCCATGTCTTTTGCCACAATTGACACCGTGCACTTGCGGTATGTAAATTTGCTATCAACTGCAAATAGAAAGAGGAAAATCCTTTTAAATCGGATGACGTATAGTACATCACAAACTAAGTTATACATAAACATAAAGTCGTACACGAACAATCGAACATAAACAATACATAGATTCAAACCATACACTTATAATTTGTCACGATATCGAAATCGACACTAAAGATGCATTTACCATTAGACTTTGAACCATAAAGGTTAATCATTGAATAATCTTCACAGCATTGATCTGCCTTTCTCCTGAAGACATGTACTTGAAGTAAACTTGGCCGTAATCTTTGAGCCTTCTGTATAATTGGGGCCTCTCCTCAGTCACCAATTCGTGGATCGGGCCAATCTCTTTGTTTGGGCTTGGAAGATAAAGCATGGCTAATGAGATCCGGTCATATTGTGGGCTTATAACCACTTTGTGGGTCGGGCTCTTGAATATGCCGTTGCTCGCTATCTGCTCATACAAAGTGCATGTCACATATTAGCCCATTTAAATTTTCTTGTGAATTTTTGATAAACAATACAATTGATCATGGATTCTCCCCGCATTATTAATGTTTTTGTTTGCATTTCTCTCGCATAAAAAATGAATGATCACTGATCTAATTTACAAAGTGATATAAGACTAAGTCTACAATGTTATTCATGTTCTACTAGTAACGTTTTTATAAACCAGCAATATCCTACTAGTACATACTCGTATAGGAGGAGTTACGAAGCAACATCTACCCCCGAGTTAGGATCTGTTCAGCAAAAGTAGCTGAATTGGTAGCAAATTGGTGCTTCTAGGTACTAATTTGAATTTGTGCCAATACTCATCACAAAAGATAAACCATCATAAATTACCTCCATTTGATCACCAACATGGATGACTAGGGCATCTTGGATGATAGGAACCCTAAACCATTTACGATCTTTTAAGACTTGAAGCCCTTCAACTTCTTTGTCTTGCAAAAGAATAGTTATGGCAGTTCCATCTCCGTGTGGTTGTAGACCAATAACTTGATCTGAATTTGCACATCGAGGATAAAAATTGAACCTTGCATGAATTACATCTTCTTCATCATTTCCCCATAGTTCAAAGAACCGATCTTCTTTCATATTCAGTGAACTTGCCATGGCTTTTAGGAGTGTCTCAAGAACCGTCTTCGTCTTGGTCGAAAATTCATCCAAGGTTGTCCTTGTTAAATTAAAATCGAAACAAATCAAACTTCGTCAACATGTAATAAATGGAG
The DNA here is from genome assembly GCA_038382645.1 of Spergularia azorica. Lineage (NCBI taxonomy): Eukaryota > Viridiplantae > Streptophyta > Magnoliopsida > Caryophyllales > Caryophyllaceae > Spergularia > Spergularia azorica. Next base: position 20,672 of record JBBYHQ010308783.1, on the reverse strand, counting down.
TAAATGTCAGCTAACGCAATTAGTGATAACTAAAAAGATTATACGACGCGAATCATCCTAGGATTCCTAGCTAGCTGCCTAGCTAGTCTTGAATGAATTGAACACGAATTAGGATTATATAGGAGTGATGTCGCTACTAGTATCATTTAGTAACGCTCTATCATTTTCTTTTATATATCATGTCACTTACTTGAAATTGTGGGGGTTTTGAGGCCAAAACTGAAGTTGGCGCTTATCTTCAGGGTGAACTTGAAGATGAAGCTTGTCATTCCAGTTAAAATTGCCCTCTCTGATTGAATTGTCATTTCCATAGCCTTCCAAGCTGTCTTTCGAAGAGTACTGTTCCTTTTCTTGTAGGGGTAACTTGAAGAATTCCTTGCTCACTTCTCTTACTTCATCAAGAATTGAGATTGATATTCCGTGATTCACAAGCTAAATCAACGTACACATATGTACGATAACCATGCATAAGAGAATTGTTCTCAAAACTCACAAAATAAGTCCAACTATAAGTTATGATGAAACTGTCTTACGATATATCATATTTAGTTTATCATAAGAGTTTAATAATACCTGGATACAACCCCACGAGGTGAAAGCAGAGCGAAGCAGAGCAAGTTCATCAGAAGATGATGATGAAATCCGTGAGAAATCTATGGGTGGGTTATCCATCAATGGAACCGAATCGCGATCACCCACGTTGGATTCATCCTTACGCTGGATGTATCCTTCAGGCACAACTCCATCTTGGAGAAATTCTTGCACAGGTCTAAGAGAAGAAGCTAATAATGCAGCCATTTTTAGTGAAGGGGCAATGAGTATGCTTAGTCAAGGATATGGTGTAAATGTATTAATGTATGTTTACAATCTTAGCGATATATATAGGCACTTCGACTTAGGCATATATATACACACTTTTAGGAAAGACTCACAAGTTATTGACTAGGGGTAAAGGTCAACATATGTGATAAAACGCGATTTAGAGAACTTGAACTTGTGACAATGTAACAAGTATCGCAATCTTAACTATAGTTTTGAGATTTCTTCTATAAAACGCAAGAATGACGAGATAACTTGAACAATTTTAAATTATATGATGCATGAGCGATCAACAACCCTAGGAACATCTATGTGATTGTCTTGTTATGGTGAGCTAACTTCTAAACTTATCACACGTATGCCTTTAATTGCGCGATTAAACTAATACGTGTATTTGTATGTATGTATGCATGTGTATAGTAGTATACTATGTAGTAGGTGAACGAGGAAGGCATACTTGGACTTGAATCAAATTTGAACTACATCATGCTCTATTGCTCTTGCACTAAAGGTCCACTAGTATTTAATTTTTGTACTTTACCGGAGAATTGACATATCTTACTTTTGATTTTACGGTTTGTGTATACGGATTCTTCCCAATAACCATGTGTAACAAATCGAACGAAAATCAAGATTGGTTTAATTGTTAGAATATTAACGAGATTATCACAAGTTAGGAAATAAGGCTGCGCATTTGGGTTTGCCCCTAAGTCCAATTCTGCATAAGTCGTTTTGCGCTTATTATATCACTACGTCAGATTTGGGCTAACAGAACTAGTCCGCTAAAGCTAATGAAAATGATCTCGTTGACATTATCTAGAAGGGTTACGGAAATTGAGCTTAAACCTCATATTGGGAGCCATGATTCAAGTCAAAGGAGAAGAATGAGGCCGCAACCGGTGTGGGCGAGGAGACGAGCGGCACCGGCCATGTGCACAATAACTTGTCAATTTCATTCATTTCGATTACAAAGTCAACGCTATTAAAAATTATTGACTTGCAACAGCTAGATGTCGATGCCAAACTTACGGTAATCACTAAGTATTATTACATCCATATAAAAAACTTGTTCGTCAAGCCATCCTTTTGATCATCTTTTTTGACGGTGTCCTTTTGATCATCTTTGAAATCTCAATTGTGCTTAATTTTTTTTGTTGAGTAAAAAGACGAGTTCTTCAAATGTTAAGCACATCTCAGAATGCTACATTAGGCCAAATCGTGAAATAGACAACTCCAAAAAACCTCTCTACTTAACTCCAATGGATCTGTCTTTGCTTTGTACGCATTACATCGAAATTGGTCTCGTATTTTCGAAACCATCGAGCAACTGTGATCACCATGAATACGCAATCAACGATCTCATTCAGAGATTGAAGGATTCAATTTCCTCCACCCTTGTTCATTTCTACCCATTAGCTGGTCAACTTGTTACACAAGTTAACGAAATTAGCCAAAGTTGCATTATTATGTAGATTGTAACAAGGGTCCCGGAGCTAGATTCGTTCATGCTTCTTTAGACGGGACAATTGATGATATACTTTCACCAATTGACGTCCCCATGGTGGTCGACTCACTTTTCGATCACCATGGGGCCTTAAACCATGACGGCCATACCCAACCTTTGTTATCGATTCAAGTCACTGAGCTCGTCGACGGGGTGTTTATTGGGTGTTCGATGAACCACTCGGTTGTCGATGGAGCCTCGTATTGGCATTTTTGGAATGTATGGTCAGCATTGCACATGGGCGCGAATAGCGACCATGTGCAATTGCCCGTATGCGATGGGTATAGGGAAGCAATTGCGCTCCCCTACACTCACCCCGATCAATTCATTAGTAGGTTCGAGTCGATTGATCAGGATGTTCGAAAGAGAATGTTCCATTTTTCGCAAGAGGCAATTGCGAAAATCAAGGCCAAGGCTAACGAGGAAAGTGGCTCGAGCGAGATCTCCTCCTTACAAGCGCTGTGTGCGCTTGTATGGAGGTCAATCGCTCGAACTAACAACGAACCTCAAGGTCACCAAGTCACAACGACATTCGTTCTCGTGTCGAATAATAGGACAAGATTAAACCCACCATTGCCGAAACAATACTTCGGTAATTACATCACTGGAATGAAAACAAGTACTACGGAAAGTGAGCTTCGTGCACACGATTTCGGGTGGGCGGGTTCGCTATTACACCAATTAGTCGTAAATCACAATGACAAAGCTATACGTGATTACGAGGAAAAATGGATACGGTCTCCTCGAATTAACCAGTTGGGTCCAATGCTCAAGGCCAATATTATCTTGCTCTCGCATTCGCCACGATTTGATGTGTATGGTAATGAGTTTGGGCTCGGGAGGCCCATAGCAATGCGTAGTGGACACGCTACCAGATTTGCTGGGTCTGTGTCCGCGTTCCCGGGTTATGAAGGTGGAGGAAGTATCGAACTCGAGATATGTCTACCAGCTGACACTATGGACGCTTTAAAATCTTACAAGGAATTTGCAGGGCTCTGAATAGTTTCTTGGTAGGTCGAAAGCGGAAACGGAGGATTATTCATTCATATCAAGGTTCGCAAATAATGCACGTAGTTGGATTTTAAAATGGGAGAATTAGACTCCCCCACGGCTCCACGCTTTTTTTTTGCGGGCAGTCGAGATGAACTCATTTGTCGGGTTTCGTAAATTAACTCGTTTGTGATGGTATATACAAAAGATTTTTGTATCGGTTTGGTGTTGCCTGATGAATTTGAAATCACTATGGAATTCACGTACCTTTTAATTTTGCGTTCAATTGTATTATGATTCACATTCGAGTCACTTCGGATGACTTGAATTTCATATTCCGAATTCTTCTCCTTTCGACACGACTAACGAATTCTCGCCTCGGGTAGCACAATATCATTATTCTCCAACTACATAGATAAACCCAATATTAAAAGTGGGCTAGCCGTAAAACATAGATGTGGACTAACCCACAATTTCCATAAATCACAATCCAGACCCAAATCTTCCATAAAAAACCGACCCATATATAAACCCTCCAAAAACAAACCGAATCATCAAATCCTCTCTGTGTAGCTTACTGAAGAAGCTGGGCAAGTGAAGAGCAATGTCAATGAGGGCAAGCGCAGATGGTGGGCCACCAGAGGTCACACTTGAAACTTCCATGGGTCCTTTCACTATCGAGGTTTTCTTTTTCTTCTTCTTAATTTTGTTTTGCTAATTTTTGATTAAAAAGTTGGGATTTTTTTGATTGAAACTGTAATTTTTTGGTGGGTAAATTTGTGTAGTTGTACTACAAGCATGCGCCAAGAACATGCAGGAATTTTCTGGAGTTATCTCGAAAAGGGTACTATGATAATGTCAAATTCCATCGTATTATCAAAGTAAAGTTCCCTTCTTTCTTTATTATTTTGATTTATTTTATCATGGATGTTCTTTAATTTGGGTGTTAGATTAAATTAGTAGTAAAAGATGGGTTCTTTTGGTGCATTTTATTGAATTTAGCCGACCTCGAATCATTTTGGGATTACGGCTTGGTTGTTGTTGATGATGGTGAATTGATGGTGGTTTATTTGGAGCAGGATTTCATAGTACAAGGTGGGGATCCTACTGCAACGGGACGAGGCGGCCAATCGATTTATGGGTAATGCACCTTGTTATGAATTGATGTTGGATTACTTTGCTGGAATTGGAATTTTGTAATTGATTGATTATAATGTGATGTACTAGCTTCTAAGTTGTTGAACCCTTAGGGTTTAGTGGAGGTGTAATAATTGCCTGCGAGTGAACTTGAATTGTTTGGTTATGGTTGTTTGTGTAAGTTAATAGGTCAGACCTAAATTTTGATTAATGACCTTAGGGAAAAATGTTTTTAGTCATGACTCATGAACTAGGTTTTGTCAAGTTACCTCATTGATGTAACACGGAACGACCCCTCAATTGGTGGAAAGAGATTAGTGGTTGTAAATTGTAATATAATATCAAACATTAACTGGTTATACTTGAGAGTATTGGCTATATTGTCAGATATAAACAGGTCTTAAAAATTTATCATATATTATGCTGGTTGGTAGATAATATCAGAGACTAGCGAAACTTAATGAAGGAAAATGAGTTGTTAGTTAGTAAAGCCTTTGAGGGCAGCTCGGTAGTTTTCTTTCAGACATTGTCAAAGATATATGTGGCTTAGTTGTATGGCGTTCTTTGCTAGTTAAAATCTGGAAAAAAGATGAAGCCTATCTTTGCTAGTTAAAATCTGGAAAATAGATGAGAAGCCTATCAGTATTTGGGAGGTTGAGTGGGGTGACTACAAAATATTGAATTTGTAATTGCTGTTGCCTGTTGGTCGATATATCTCATATATGACAAGGTGTGCTGTACCAGATGCAAGATTTTGGTTTGGGGATACATTTCCTAGTTTCAAATCCCTTACCTTCCTCTGACAAATTCACCCTTGTCTGCCCTCTCAAACCAGTTAGCTAATGTCCATTATTATAGAATTCAATGGTATATAGTTTTGGTATATTACCACTAAAATTTTAGCCACTGGCCAGTGGCTTCCCCCTGCGGCCACCCCCGAGTATATGAAAACACTTCAAGATGTGATAAGTACTTAAGTAGGATCACATGCTCTAGCCAACCACATATTCACGTAATCCATAGGTAATGATTGTGAAAGTTATATTGACATATGTAGGTATTTCCCATCACTGATTCGGAGGGATTGTAAATTGCCACAAGCTATGTTTCTCAATTAAATGAATCTGGTTTAGCATGAAATTGGATGCAGCAGATACAGAATGGTTGCATTGCTTGGAGAAGTTTGTGTCTTGTCTTTAATCTGGCTTTTTTGTGACTAAGTGTGTCTCATTTAATCTGAATGTGCATTATTTGGTCATTTCTTTCTGTTAAAAACTTTCTTGATTCTCGTTTTCTCAGCAAAACCATTGTACTGTTCCTGTTCCGCTGCCTTTTCAAACCAAGTTTTTTTCAATACCTCTGTTGCCTGGAAATTCTTAGTACTAGAGCATGTTACTGTTGGTCCTCTTGCTATCTTAAATTTACATATGCATGACAACATAGATTAAACAGTTCCTTTGCTTTGAGGGCTTGGGGAGGGGTGAGTGTCTAAAGAATCTTTTTTTATCGGTCAATTTTTTTATATAAATAAAGAGAAGGAGAACACAACAATCAAGGGAGGACAGAAGCCCAACCAAAACCCACAAAAGGGACCATCACCCCTAGCTAAAAAGCCCCTCTGAGTGTATAAAGAATCTTAAAAGAGATAAGTAAAAAAAAAAAAAGATGAATAAAGAAAACAAGCTGGAAGGTGAGACAAATTTGTGTCGCCAATAACTGATGAAATCTGTTATAGGTTCATTGAGGGGTCACATACACTAGTATTTCTCCTTTATTATATGTTTGATGTTTGAAGATTATGTCTTTGAGAAACATAATGTTCTAGAGGACTGTTAGTTTTGACTCTGCTTTGTAAATTTCAAGTTGGTCGTAGTTGGATGGGCTTAATGAGACTTGCAGAAACTGCATACCTGAAACTGATATGTGGTACAGAATATGTGGGATTCGATATGCCTCAAAACTGAATTGGCTTATCGCAAGTAATTTTATCCGTTCCATCTCATTAAGGGATCTGATTTCTTTATTGATGTTTTACAGGAAGCATTTTGAAGATGAGATAGATTCAAAGCTGAAGCATACTGGTGCGGGCATTTTGTCCATGGCAAATGCAGGTCCTAATACCAATGGAAGCCAGTTTTTTATTACACTATCTCCAACTCCATCCCTTGATGGTAAGCACACTTGCTGGTCTTTCTTTAGAATTGCTTTATTTTGATAGAGAAGTATTCTACATTTCTTTTGTGTGGTTGGGGAGTTTGACATAATCTCATGCCATACATTTTGATATGAGTTTTAAGGATCACTGGTCAGTTTTTATTTTTGACATCATAAAATTGGCTTGGTAAAAGTACCAGCCTTGAAATGAGATTTGTTGTTGAGAACTGATGTTTCTGAGCTATTGCTGGTTTGTGATTGGGTCTAGCATATAATCTCTATCAAACAATACTATATTACTTTGTATTCTTAACCTTCAAATGGTCTGAAGATGCTGAAATACCCTAATGATTTATGACTGGCAGCTTTTCTGTTATGCCTGGACCTAAAGCTGCAAGGTTTTGGTAAATTTTCATGTCAGCATTGTATGAACTACTGTTTTTAACTATCGAGGAAAAGATTCAACAATAGTTTACTGTCAAGTTTTAGCTCAGCTCAGCTCAGCTTGTGTGTCTGTAGATTGACTTACATCTTCTAAGCCTTGGTATTAAATTTTCCCTATTAAGTGTATGTAGATTGGCTTTCATGTTCTAAGCCTTAGTATTAAATTTCCTTTTTATGTGTCTAGATTGACTTACATGATCTAAGCCATAATAAACTGAACTTCAGATTGTGGCAAGCCAGTGAGCGTATTAGACTATTTGTCACCTCCATCAGTATTGAATACTTCTCTAGCGCCATCTACTGCTAGGAGGGGTTTGATTTCTCTTTATTTTTTTAATATGTTTTGATTTGTAATGTTATCGCTCTTTCTTTCTTGTATTGCATGATGAGTGATGAGACCCTTTCCCCATGTACACTCTTGCTGGTTGTTTTGCTTGTTCCTTGCTATGTTCTTCACTGCCGAACATTACTGAAAAGCTGCTGATATTTTGTCTTTGCTCCTTTTGCTAAAAAATTTCATAGTTTCTCATGCTATGTTCTTTGATATGGTTTTTTCAGGAAAACACACAATATTTGGAAGGGTCTGCAGGGGAATGGAAATTGTTAAGAGGCTGGGTAGTGTCCAGACTGATAACACTGACAGGTTTGTCCTTGTCTTTGCTTTGTTAGTTCCTGGCTTTTAATACTCTTTTACATACCATCCCACGTATACTGCTGAGTAGTCTTAAGTCTTAACTCATGCTATTCTAGAGGCCTAGTTTAAACGGGATTTTATTGTCAGAGACGATAATACTGATATGTAATCTGAACAACAACTAAATAGATATATGCAAGGTGTTTAGTCGAGGCATTGTAGATCTCAAGGTGATTATTTATAATCTAAGCATTCAGCTTACCACTTTTAGTTCCTAGTGTGTGCTTTCCCCTGTTACCACCCGAATGAAAAGGATTGAAAATCTCATCTATGCCACTTTCTCTTGCGACATCATCTATTGGTGTCATGATAAATTCATCTTAGATGCTGTGTTTCTGTTGATATGATTTATGCTGTTTCAGAATTCCAATTAGCATATAGTGCCAATACAATTTCCGTTTCAGGCACTCGTGCTGAAAATTCTATGCGTTCCAATTACTAATCATTATTGCTCGTGTTTCTTTTCAGGCCTATTCACGACGTCAAGATACTCAGGACATCTGTGAAGGACTGATAGAGGAACAGCACGGGGATGTATCGTGACAAGCCGTCACAGGGCTCTGCATTGTCTAAAGATATTTTTGGCCTTTCAAAGACGTTTCTTTCCCAGACCGAGAAACTTGAGAAAGGGGTCTTAGTCTACTGTTAGGAAAGTTCCTGAAATATCTGGTGTAATCTTATTGTGCAAATACTCCTGGGAATATCACTTTGTATGGATATCTAAATCAAGAAAATAATTCAGACAGTATTTGTCTCAAAAAAAACATCATGTGTTCGCCCCTCTCCGACTCTCCCCATCGCTCTGTTTCAGACTTTGACGAACCTAACCCATTCGACAGGTCGAAGACCGTGCAAACGGATCTGTGCTATGGCATTGTGTTGATACATCATGACCGACTAAAACCTATCAAAACTAACCAAGCTAAATCAGCCAAATAACTTACATGTAACCTTGTGAATTACATTGTCAAAAGAAATGACAGTACATTGACACGTTCCTATAACAGGCTAGCTAGGTTTGAAACCCGTTCAATCGGCATACTTCAGAGAGGGTTGAAAACAAAAAGGGTTGCAACACACTGAACTCTAAAGAGAGGGCCGAAACCAAAAAGGACAACAATACGAAGATCGTCTGGTTTCTCCGCCAGGCAGCCATTCAAACGTTTTAGCCTGCAATCTGAAGATACCAAAATCACCTCCGCCCAACATGTCACCGTTCTCCATAAAATATTCTCCACCATCATCGGTGAAGCATATGCAGTTAGACAGGCCGAACTCGTTGGAAGCGCGATTATACATTGTAGTGTTATTTCCCAAAAATATAACGTCTTGCATCTCCGACAACTCATTCCAACTTCTCTTGCCGAAATCAAGCTTTATAGATCTCGAAATCAAAAGTCCTATAGGAATCCATAGCTTCTTTTTCTTCTTCTTCATCATCAAAGACACGTCTCATCCTCAAAACCATGAAAATGTCGTGACCATTTCCAGCTATATATGTCATAACCGAACCAAAACCCACATTTTCATTAAGATCTTCGATATAACTCATCTCTTGGCAATACCATTTCAACAGCGGAGGTTGCTTCTCATCCCAAATATCGAATTGTACAAGCCCGCCATAATGAGTTACAAAAAGAAGGCCTAGTTCATTGTGACACACAACATCCTTCAAATCAACCGTACCAGACAAGTTTCCGGGTTCCCACTCAACTTCTGTCCAGCATGTATCCCCAGGCTTGGCAATAACAGCCCGGCCCAAATTATCATATAGCGCCACCACCATTAGTGTTTCCGCGCTATCACCACCAACATCATCGACACCACCACCATGTCGAAATTTTGGAACCTTGAGTACGATTGCTTTTCTTATGAAATAATTGCGAACAACATCAGGTTCATTATACCACAGCCCTGGGATAGTACTCCGGGAAGGGAGGCTTAACCGGGACTTTGTAAGAGGGTTGAACATGTACATCCTGTGATCCAAACCCGTTGTCACGATCCAACCATAAGCAGAACCCCAACTCACCTTTCCGTATCCTTCAGGACAGTCGAGTTTATAATACTTGTTCCTGAAGTTCCACAGCTTTCTCGGATACAGCTTCTGCGGCACGCTTTCAACCTCCTCAATATCGTCTATCCCGTAGCTACTGTCATCTCCTAAATCTTCACGGCGAATAATTTTCACAACTTCGTAATTCCCATCCGTTTCCATAAGCCACGGATACTTAATACTCCAGCTTTTTCGCAATCTGACCAAATTGCTAGCAGCAGCAGCACCATTCCAGTCACGACATACACTCGAGAACATGACGAAATCCTCAACTGAAAGCGTGGGGTTTTCAAGAATTCGAATCAACACGTCTCGACTAAGGTTAGACCAATTAGCATTACTCAGTATTTTTTGTTTACTCCTGCAAATACACGAAAACAGACCGCAAATTAGAAACTCGAGATCTGCTTGGTCAAAGCTCAGCTCGTGTTATCTCCAATAATTGAAAGAACGGAAGGAATATAACATAATTAGTGTCTCCGCGCTATCACCGATGTCCTCAACTCAAAAGGAGCGAGCAAGCAAATGTCATCAATCTAAAACATAATACTTTCGACGTTTCCGTTGATTCCTTCCGTTATATATCAATTCAAAAGAACGGAAGGAGTATGACATAATGTCATGACTTCCTTTTCCAGGGACATTACATTAAACTTAACATAACTTGACAAACCAACTGAACCAAAACAGTCAAATTCATCCGACAATTAAAATTTGATCAAACCCCATATCCTTAATTCTCTCATATGTTCAATCAAAATCAAACGTTACCAATCCAAAAGAACGGAACAAAACGAGTATAACATAATTAATGTCATGACCTCCTTCCCCAGAAACATTCAAGTACTCCCACCGCCCCACAAATAAAGATTAAGCACGTCATAACTTGCTATAACTTGACAATCACCAAATCATTTGACCCAAAACTTCAAGTTGAAGTTTTAGTAAATTAATGAAAGTGGTAAGCTTTATGATGTTTTCAGAGAAGCAAGTAAGAGATATAATTCATCTTATTGCAACAATAAAAGGGTCTAAATACAATCACCAATTCATCTGACCCAAAACTTTAAGTTGAAGTATTCAGAGATATAAATTCCAGAAATTAAAACGCTACCTGGGACTGGGATTATCGATGATCAGTTCTTCCTCCGGGTCCACCTTTCGCTTCCCTCGTAAATCCGACATTGCCGCCGCCGACTAAATGCAGTAGCAGTATCTGTAACACCCCCGAATTCTGGCTAAATTTAAAAACATTATTATATTACAAAACTCGTCGAAATTCGATAATATTACAATCAATATACAAAGCTGACTGGGAAAACAAAACCGTCAGCAAATACACAAATTTTCAAAAATTACACAGCGGAAGCTAAAACATAAATCTCCAAGTAGGGCCCACGAGTTACTCTCCAACGAACATGAAATCAAAGACAGATAAACCAAAGACCTACCCCAAGACGGGTAGCCCGAAGGATTTTAACACGTCAGCTACTAAGCTGAGTAACCGACTATACCTTGTAAAAACATGTCATGACCTAATCAAGAAAATTATCCAACACATAGTAAACACATAACCATAGAATTTGAGAAACATTAAACGAGTCAATATACTTGTAACCCATTTATTCGAATTATAAGAGAATTCATTCACTTTGTAAATCTCATTTATGAGAAAATCCAGTCATTCCAATACTCTCAATTTATCTCAATTGTGAGAAATCAATCCATCATTCACATAACCATTTTTATTCAATGAGCCGGGAATCCACCACAAATAACAATTTAGGAATGGACGAATCTTTTGCCGTACCATCCTCCCAACCAAGGAGGCCGAAACCTACCGAGGCAACACCAAATGACTCACCAAATGACTATTAGACCTTAACAGCATGTTTGGTAGATAGGAAGTGGACGGAAAGGAAGCAGATTTTTCAACTTTCCTACGTTTGGTTTACAAAGATACATGGGAAGTGGAAGGAAAGGAAAGGAAATGGAAGGAAATGATTCTTCATTAAACTGACATTTCCTTTCCCTCCCAAAACGGGCGGAATTGGAAGGAAAGCCAATTTACAACATAAAAACACTCACTTTCCTTCCAATTCCTCCAAAATTTAAGTAGACCAAACAAAGGAAACCGTAACTCATTTCCTTTCCGTTCCTTTCTCTTCCTTCCATTTCTTTCCGTTCAATTCCTCTCTACCAAACATGCTGTAAGTGTGCACACCCAGTAGAGGGTATTTTTAACCCAAAAGAGTAGTACTAGAGCCTAGCCCACTTATATCCGATGCGGAGGGGCTCCATTAAAGCCGATGCGGCTTTCACAACAACCAAGGTGAGACCTATGCGGTCCACCCGGAATAAATTACCACCAGGCCTCATTGTCTTTCCCTTTAAGTGATTAGTAATTTTATTACGAGAACGGTGATCACATGATCAACACAAACACACACATTAATCAACCAACACCAAATGCCAATTCCACAATCAATTCTTAGCTTTACGCCACATTTAAAACAACAAAAGGCTTTTCGCCATTAATAATACGGGCAATACTATCCAATTCCAAGGACATTGAGCCTAATCAACCATACGATAATTATCTCTAATTCAAAAAGGCATTAAGCCATAAGAACCATATCAATATCGAAACAAGGTCAGCAATTTTAGAAATGACATAAATTTACAATATCAAAACCAAATTAATTGAATTTCTCAAATTGAGATTGAAAGGAGGATTAATTACCCAGAAATTTTCAAAACAGGAAGGAGAGGGAGGTGGCAGCGGCGGCGACATGAGCGATGATGAATGATGATGAGGATGGGAGGTGTCGGGTATAGAGGGAGACAAAGAAAAGAGAGCAAACCAAGGAAACCTGATTACAAAACGAGAACGGTACAAATAACTCAAGTTAAAGATTTAATTTATTACGAAACTGTAATTGATAAAATAATATTATAAAATCGTTTCGAATTTTGGACTGTTACAGTATCACCTCTACTCGTACATGACTACACCAACACCGCCGCTTTCACTCCGAAGCGTCAAAGATACTATACGCAGCTTTCGTCCCGGACCGACGCCGTCAAATTACGGCGACGCGACAATTACAAACATACCGTGGAATTAACCAGCAAGAAAAATAGACGTTGACGGCAAAATGCACGAGATGATAAAGAATGGGGAAATATTTCTGATAAGTGAGCTGAATTTTCAGTGTTTAATTTATGCCAAGAACAAGATCTGGGTATTTTAAATTATGAGTTTCCAAGAGTTTTAATGGTGAGATGTGTTCTGACTTCTGAGAGAAGATACTAAGGGTAGTTTGTGATGTGTTTACTTCCAGAGTTAACTTAAGCTTTTATGTGTTACTCCTTTCATTTCTTTCAATTCTTGTTATGAATACGTAAAGTGATTTGTTATAGATCTTGGAAAAGTGTTTCTGAACAATGATTAGAGGTTTACACATTGTTGAAGAATTTCACGTACGATAGTAATTAGACGGAAATTAAAGAAAAGAACTTTCATTCGTACTCTAAAGAGAGGGTAGAAACCAAAAAGGACAGCAATATGGCGATCGTACATTTTCTCCCCCACACAGCCAATCAAACTTTTCATCCTCCATTCTGTAGATACCGAAATCATGTCCGCCCAGCTTGTCACGACTCACAAGTCCACGTAAAAAGTTCTCCACCATCATCGGTGAAGCATATACACTTAGATAGGTCGAACTGGTTGGACGCAGGAACATACATAGTAGCGTGATTTCCCAAAAATATCACATCTCGCAACTCCGGCAACTCCTTCCAACTTTTCGCCCAAAAATCAAGCACATAGACCTTAAAATCGAAAGTCTTATAGGAATCAAATTCGCCATAAGCATCGTCGTTTCCACTATTAACTTGTTCGTCTTCAAAGAGACACCTGATCCTCAAAACCATGAAAATATCGTGACCATTTTTAGCTATATATGTCGCACAATCACGATTTGTATAATTCAAAATATCATCGATATTACTCATTTCATGGCAATACCATTTCAACAACGGAGGTTGCTTCTCGTCTCAAATATCGTATTGTACAAGCCCCCCACACTGAGTCACAAAGACGAGGCCTAGTTCATTTGTGATACACAACGTCCATCAAATCAGGCTGACCAAACAAGGATGCGTTCAAGTTGGCGGTTTTGTCTGAGGTCTTTGAAACGTTGTATGATCAACAAACAGATGTGAAGTTGCAAAGTACACATACAAGTAACAACAAACAGACGTGAAGTTGATGTAAAGTTGCAAAGTACGTATACTTGCCTTCCGATTATAGTTTATAGCAGGACGGAGGGAGTATACGACAAATAGTCAACCACCAAATTGTAAAATGGATCATCAACCAACTTTGGACACAAATCGGCTTTACAAAAGGTAAGAGTAAGCCATACTTAGTTTTAGAGAGATGAGACGATTGACTCTGACACAATGTTATACTAAAAATAGCAAAGAATTACAATCTAACGAGGCAAGCTCCTCATCTCAAGCACAAGACTGGACTTCTAACCTATTGATGCTATACATTCTGGTTTAGCGTTTCGTACACAATATCACTATCTCGAGTATCGTCTAATATAACCTAACGGCTCATGGACCTGCCTTTGGCAATACAATAGCTACAATCTATTACTGGGGTGCACACTGCGAATGCACCACCACAGGACACACAACTGGGGAAGGCGAAAAAAGAATCGTCAAATATACCCATTAGAGAATGGAGAAAATGGGCTGCCTATTATACCACTGAAGCAAAACGTATGCCCCCAGGAACATATCACTTTTTCCCAGCACGAGCACGCCCGTCCTTGCTTGACCTATATCCCCTCCCCCCGCCTTCAAAGAATTATGTTCCCTTCAATTGAAAAGATGCTACCAATGAGCATTGCTAAAGACACTGGCTTGCTTTAACCTGTAGACACGGACACTTCATTGCAACTCTAACCTCCCTCGTTTACTAGTTGCTCAGCTGACAGCCCCATTTTCCTCTGTGGAGGCCAGACTCAAAGTCGGTGGTGGAAGTGGGTTAAAACCATTGATCTTGAGAGGTGGCTCGTCTTTCGAGGTTACAACTCCTACAGGCACAGCAATTGCCTCCTCGGATATGGCTTCCTGCTGCTGTAACATCTCCATGAATTTCAATGATGGAACGTCACCTTTACAGTATCTACGCCAAATTTTCCTATATATTTCTTCCAAACCAAGAGTGAAGTTTGCTCCATCACAGACTGGTGACTTAGCCATCAGATCTCGCATGCTCATCCTCAACTTTGATAGTGCTGCCACATCTGAAGCTAATTGAATTGCCAGCTGAACATATTCATCTTCAGTCTTGGCGACCAAATTGCCTAACCCTGCATCATGGACGCAAACAAAATAAGTGCCAAGTCCTAGTGCAAGCCAATGAGACAACCAATAGCAAACTTGTTACATTTAATCGCACGCACAAAGGTGGATTAGCTAACTATCTAGTTGCAACAAATCATTCAGCTAACTAAAGGTATTGTCAATTGAAGTGGAGGAGTTTGGCAAACTTGCACCACAATACCAACCAGCAGCAACACAGAGGGTCCAAATAACTTTATTCTTGGTTCAGAGTTCTTTAGCAGGCTGTTTTACGTAAACACAGCAGTCCCTCCCTCCCTCTTAGCAAGATCATCCCACTTTGTTACCACTCCGGTCCTCCCTCCTTTTCTTAGCAAAATCATCCCACTCTTGTTAACACTCAGGATACTTCTGCTTCCCAATTCTTATACCAAAAACGTTGGACAGTCGAGTCAACAATGTGATCATCCTTCCTTGTTAGGACCCTCCACAGTTTAAACCATATTGAGTAACCACCATGCCAGCCCTTTCACATAGATCACATTCCATCTCTTTCTGATGGGAGTCTCTTACTTTTCATGCACGAGTTTAAAACCATGAAGCTATCGACAACTTCTACTTGCAAAACGGGTTATCATTTCAAAGTAGCTTGTAAAGATATTGCATTTTAGGCAAAGGTGCACAGCCATTGAGTACCCAAGCCCACTCTATTACACGACTGACAATTACACATGACATGACCACTTCTCCAGCATCGAGGGGAGAGGGGGCAGTAACTTCCAAAAATAACACTAGTGAATCTGCTTACCGACGCTCTTAAGGAGACTAACGCCGACATTATGAGCATGCACATTTCCAGCCATGGTAACACAAGGAACCCCCATGTAGAGTGATTCACATGTTGTAGTTGTTCCAGCATAAGGAAAAGTGTCCAAGCTGCATAGGAGAATAATAGAACACTTAGTATACAAGAATTCAAAAGGAACAAAAATCAGGGAGGAAGACCCAACGCACACTGTCAGTCTGACAAATATAAGACATCTGGAGGAGGATCACAGGTTGTACCTTATGTCCATAAGGGCATATGATTGCATGTGATCATGATTCAAAAGAATCAACGGCAAAAGATCAACACGCACAGTCTCCACTCCTAACTGCTGTAATGTTGAAAGAAATCTATGTCTAATACTGTCACTGCAGAAAGGCTTGCACTTCACCACCAGACGTGAGCTTGGGACGGCACACAAAATTTTTGCCCACGCTCGCAAGACTTTGGGTGTAATCTGAAAATCGAGTCAAACTTAAACTAAAGTATATATGGTTATGAGAAATGCTCAATCGTAGCTTAACCATACACTAAAAATATAAACAAAATGGATACTAGAATAATTAAAACATAACATACCTTCGCTAAATTATTAAAGCTGCCAAAAGTAATGAAACCATTAGCCAGAGCTGGAGCTGCGGAAACGGCTCCGGCTTCTGGTGAAGGCGTATAGCAAAGGAAAGAATCTGGTAACCTAACTAACTCCTCGACATGCCTGTCACTCAAGGTCAGGTATAAACTCACTCTTAGTAGTAGAGAGGAGAAGGTATGTGTGCTACAACAAATTACTATCCAGGAAAGGAAATTATGGATTGAAAAAGGACATACTTCTGCCTCGTGTCGGGGGTATCTGCTTGTGCATCAGTAATTCTGTAATCAATTGCAGGTAAACCAGTTGTATTTGGGTAACCAATCCAGGTCACCTATCACAATAGAAATTCCGGATTAGCTAACAAAAGGAGGAAATAGACTACCAGTTTCTGCCAGCTCCCTTAAACCACCAATTGAATTCGAAATAGTAACCATTGAATATCCTCGCCAAATAATCAAGCAATCCCCCTCTTCCCTACCTCCTTCCCCCACCCCACAAAGCAAAAAAATTGGAAGATAGATTATGAAAACAATGTTCGGATATTACTTAAAAAATAATGTGAAAATAAAAGCAGTGCACGTGGATTTTCAGTCTCACCTGCAGTGGAGCAGGCCGGCAAGCCATTGTTCCCAGTTTATTATTGGCAGTATGCCCAGTAAGTTCTACCAAAATATCAACCTTGTCTTCCCTAACCATTTGAGCAACCTTCTTCTCATCTATGCCGTATATATCTCTCCAAATCCCGCCCCTTTTTATCACCCTTTCTCTGAATCTCAAAGTTTTGGCATCTGCCTACACAAAAATAAATATCTTAGAGACAACATCTAATGAAACCAAGATCATATTTTGGCAAGACAAAGGAGGTATTGAAACTAGAAACCTTGACCATAAGAGATGAAAATTTCCTTGGCAAAGACAAACCATTCATTAAAGGTGCGTACTCAAAGGTCAGAATAAAGATATATCGCACAAAGCAAAGAGTACATTTCGAAGAAATGAATGAAAATAAGAAAACAGAAATTCAACAGATTGCAGGAATGAAGTACTACAATTGTGAATTAAAGTTTGACACATGTGAAGCCAAACTCACAGGACAACGTCAAACTAAGAAACAGTCAGTGCCATACTGTCAATGTGGTAAAAAACAAAAAGACGGATACAACATATAAACTGCTAAAAAACTAAACGTAAATTCCATAGATATGGCATACCTTCACCACTGCTGAATATACTATCACTTTGTAGCTTGCATAGTCATGATGTGCTAGTGGTGCTTCAATGAAGTATGAAACAGAATGGGTGAAAAAATCAGGGGACACATATCCAACAATGAGTGACCGCTCTGGATCTTTTGGGTTGTCCCATGATGTATACTGCGAATACAGCCTCATGAAACGCCGGCCCCAGTCTCTGCAGTAGCATAGCTCAAATTCAGATGATGTCTAAGATTGCTTTAAATTTTGCACTGCTGAAGAATTAACTAAACCTCAGATCACATAAAAGAGATCTGACTTTCTATCACATACAAACACCCAGATTTATTCATTGCCAGAAACTAAACATGCACAGATTTTGATATGGTGCAAAAGTTGCCATAAGAACTTTAAAAGAACATAATTCACTTTGCAGTCCCCAACAACATTACCCTTATGACGCTCAAAGCCTCCTGCCATACGGCGGTGTAAGGGGGATCAGATGTACACAAGCCTTACCCTACGTTGAAAACATAGACAGGCTGCTTACAGAGAGCTCGTAATGAAAAATGCTTCGAGAATCGCACAAATTGACTGCTACTTCACAATACAAGAAGCGCAGACAGTTTTGTGAGCCATTTCCTATTAATCCATCTATAAGCTCATAATGAAAAATGCTTCGAGAATCGCACTAATTGACTGCTACTTCGCAATACAAGAAGCGCAGACAGTTTTGTGAGCCATTTCCTATTAATCCATCTATCCCAGAGCCAAGAATAGTTAGTCTTTGGCTCCACCGGAAATGGAAATAATACCAAGTCCACAACAAATATCAATAATCAATCTTACGAGTGAGTGACTGCTTTTGAAAAGTGATAAAAATTGGGGTTTTGTTATTTATAAGTTCAGGTGACTTAGTTATTCTAAATGCTATGTAGATCAAAGTTATAACAAACCTTCACTGTCAAGACTCGTGGTTGAAGAAAATATCTTCAACAGATATCACTTCATAAAATAAGTAAATTTTATTCAGAAGCTAGACACCGAAGAAATAAGCTACCACAACTGCAAACTAAAGAGTTTTAGACACAAGAATGCCATGTGTTTTCAGTAAATGAAGTAACCAGTTCTACATAAAACTCATCAGTGCTCTCATGCCTCATCATTCATTGTATTGTTGATAAGCTGTCCATCGTTAACAGATACACCAGAATCAAAACAAGAGTTGGACCAGTTGGCATCATCATCCAAAGGGCTTCTTTGATGAAACTTTACCTACTCTGTGGCTTTGTGCTTACATTCTATTTCGTTTTTCAATAAAAGAACGGGGAAATATCATTACTTATCGGCATAGAATGATTGTAAAAGGACCACATGGAAAAGGAAACTACATAAAAAAAAAAAAAAAAAACAAGCACCAGCAGCACTGCATTCAAACTATGTAGGATCAAGTCCAACCTGTGAGCCTCATAAAGCTTGTCATCGTCCCCCTCATTGATGTAGTTCATAGCTAGTAAGCGATTCTGTGAGAACAAACAGAGAATATCAGAGATTTTACAAGATAACAATGGACATATATTTATTTTCTTTTCTCATGAACTTTCCCCTTCCTAACAAGAATGACTAACAGAAAGCCAGAAAGTTCACGCTTGGGCAGAAAAGTTTGAATGTAAGTGCACACAATGCAATATAGCAGACCAAACCATATCAAACATCGTAAAGCATACTCCTCAAGCAGGTTATAGCATAAGAAAAACAGCTGAACAAAATGGGCTCTACACTGGAAGAGCGGAAGGACTCTAGGTCGTTGATCACGTGATCCACAGCCCCAAGTTTATCTGTAAAAGCCATTTGCACAAAGCAGAAGCTCCTGAGAACAATTACCTAGGTCGAAGGACTCATAAGTCATATCAGAATCCAGCCTACAGCCTTTTCTCCCTCGTAAACAAAGTAGTCTAGTGACAAATTCTCATGACTTTACTTGGGAATGTTTTGGGAAAATCCTTTGGGAAAGGAGTATATACTGTTAAGGTATAAAACCATTAAATAGGATCAAGCATCAGATTACGTTTTTGGTGGAGATGGTTCATTCACATGGTATTTTGATGGTTGAGGCCAAGTCTATGATTTTATACCTCTACATTTACTTCATGCCGTGAAGGGTTAAGGCTGGGTCTTTAAGGCATTTTCGTATATTGCAACCAGATAGGAGAACTAGTACTAGCTCTATTACAAAGAGGATCCCGTATTTCCAACTCATTAGTCATGTGTCACTCTTTTGTTTATCTATACAAGGTGCCCTGTACAGAGAGGTATCAAGGTGTATGCAGGCCACAATTCTACAAAGACCACTTCATATTCCTAGAGTTTTCTTATTTTGACAAGTACAAATCATATCCTTAGGCGTTGAAAGACTGAACTAGTCTTGAAATCTTCTAGGCTAAAAATATGCAGATTCAATAATGCAAACACACATGTCTACAGTACTCGTGACACTTACTTTACCCTTCTTAACCTTGATGACCCACAGTAAACTCAAAGTCATTCACAAGTAACCAACTGTACAATAATATCTAAAGGAATATAAGCCTTATGGCAAATTACCTGTCCAGCATTCCGTGAATCAGGATCTATCTTGAGACATTGTTCATAAGCTTCAATAGCGCGAGAAATATCTCCAGCATCTCTATACAAAACTCCTGGGACCAAAAACGAAGAAGTGAAATTGTGAAATTCAGAACAATTTCAAAATATGGATGTGTATTAATCAGCACTAGAAAATAAAGACACACACACATACACACACACAGGAATAAGTAATTTAATCATTGTAACCAAGCATGGGTCGCACAAAGTGAGGGATTACAGATGCGCTAAATGCTGATGATACATTTCAGAC